>PVKM010048596.1:0-11157 GCA_004027735.1 Carollia perspicillata
AGAGAGGGGGAATAGGTACAGAGAATAAGTAGCATAGATGGTAGGTAGAAAATAGACAGGGGGAGGGCAAGAGTAGTGTGGGAAATGTAGAAGCTAAAGAACTTATGACACATGGGCATGAACTAAAGGTGGGGAGTGTGGGTGGGAGGGGGTGTGCAGGGTGGAGGGGAATGAAGGTGGGGAAATGGGACAACTGTAATAGCATAATCAATAAAATACATTAAAAAATAATTAAAAATTAAATTAAAAAAAGAAAAGGCAAAAAAGAATTATTTCAGTTGCAAGGGCTGGATTTAAACTGGTAATACAACATTGGAGGCATATTGGGCGACATAACGAGGAAGAACGGGGCTGAAACCAGGAAATCAGATGGCACTGTCAGATCTCTCTCCCTTTCTCCAACTCTCTTTGCATTGCCCTTGTTCTCTATTACTAAATCTGAGCTTCCTCCCTGGTTTTGGGACATGGGAGGAATGGCCCCTAGGCTGGCATGGTCAAAGGCTGCTCAGGGCTTACCTTATCCTTGCTCAGGACATCAGAGGAAAGAGATCTTCCTTCTCTCTCAGCACCCACGTATGAAATCTAAGGTACAACTCTGATTGTTCCACCTTGGAGATTTCATTCATTCATATATATATATTTTTTCCATTCTAAGGCCAATCACCCTGGCCAAGGACACCATGCTCGCCAGGCCTGAGTCATGGGATTATTCCTGAGGTCACCCAACTAAAGTACCGTCCTGCTGCCCCACCAGAACAGGACAATGCCCTAAAGGAAGCAGGGCATATAATAACCAAAAAAAGAGGGGCAATGGGCTCCACAGAGACAAAGAAAGTGGACATCCACTACACCTGGGAAAGTAAAAAAATTATTTTAAAAAGATGTGTCCTCCACCCCCACCCAAAAATTCCTTTCTGAGTCTTGCAAACTACTAAGTCAAATACTAAGCTACCAAAAAATGTCAAAGACCACTTTGCCATATCAGTCACCCAGGCTTTACTAACAACAGCAGTGAGGTGCCAGTGTGGGCTCTTAGGAGTTTCACTGGTAGAGAGCTGTTTCAGAAATATCAGAACGCAGCGGGCCTCTCTGTGACATCAGAACACAGTGTGGCCTCCTCCAACCCACTCCATATATTCTGCACTGAAAACCACGCCGTAAGTCTAGATAGTTCTCATAGGCACAGTGCTAAGAGAGTAAGGTCAGCGGGCAGCAGTTTCTCTACAGAAGGATCTCCCCAGGAGCCCAGAGACCTTGTGGAAACCCAGACAGATCAGCCTGAACACATTTCAAGAACGCCAGGCCCTGGGGAAACTGGCCTCCCCTTAGCCCCACAGGGTCAGTGTGCCTGTGACTGGCCCAATTAATGGGTCAAAAGGGTGGTCAGGGTATCTTTCCCTTAAGGGATGCTGGTTTGGTTACTTTTTATCACTTCTTATTTAGCTGCTCAAACCCATTGTCTATAAAAGTCCCCCAAAATAACAACTGCCCCCAAACAGGCCTGACTTTAAAGTCTATCTCTACTTCTTACTAGCTGTTTGGCTTTGAGCAAACGTCTTGGCTTCTTGGATCCTCAGTTTCTTCCTCTGTAAAAAGCACTTTCGGAAATGGTCTTTGAGCACCCAACTGGCTCCAACACATTCTTGCATCTTTTGGTGACCTGTATGGAGCACTTACTAAGTGTCAGTCACTGTGCGAGGTGCTGTGCATGAAGAGAGGGTTTATGTGTAGGTCTCCCTACTGATGCTAGGGAAAGACACACACCAGCACAGTGAGTCAAAGGGGAATGGGGCACATGTCCTCAGAGAGGCATCGACCACGTGCTGTGGGCATTTAGGAGAAAAAAAGGCACTGCTTCCAGCTGAGGACAGATTTGGTGGAGAAGACGACATCTACTCCGGTCTGGAAAGACGGTGAAATGTGGTAACGAGGAAGGCGGGGCATTCTCTGCAGAGGGCGTAGCCCAAGCAGGGGTCTGGAGACGAGAATGCTAAGAGCAGGTAGGCGCCCTCCCCTGAACCTGGAGAAAGCCACAGCTGGAAGAGTCCTTCCTTCCGAACCACCTACTTGCTCTTCTGCCACAGCTCTACCCTCTCCACTGTGCATTCATGGTGACACTGGCTAGACACATCCGGGGGGGCATGGAAGAGGGGCTACTCCCTGGAGAACCCGTAACACCCTCAGCAGGACCATCCATGCAGTGCCCCCGCCGCCATCTCCCTTCTTCTTCCTTTCCAGCTTGGCCAAGATTCGTGCTACTAATCAGTAGCGATCAGCACAGTTCTCCCCACCGCCCTGCTGGGGCTCGGATGAGGCGTCCTTTCCCTCCTGCACAGAAGACGCAGCGAGCCTCAGAGAAGGGGAAAAAGGGAGGGAAGAGCGGCTGGTGGAGGGGTGGGTGGCTGAGGTGAGTAAGAGGGAAAAGAACGGAGGGTTTGGGGGACTAAACACTGACTCACAGGCTCAAAGAGCTGAAGGGCTCTCAGGCTCCAGCTTGGACTGAGGCTCTGTGACAACACAAACACCACGCAGGAATGTACTTTAAAGTGTAAAGCCCTTTTCCACAGTGTCTCACTAGTCGAGTCTCCAAACCACCATGGGAGACAGGCATTATTATTTTCTTAACATATTTCTTCCTTGGGCCACTCTAAGATCCACAAGGGAAGAGACAAGGTAAGCCTTGTCACTGCCGCGGAACCTCAGTGCTTCATACAGCAGCCAGCACAGTGTGACACCCAGTAAATAGCTGCGGGCTGGTCGGCTGGCTGGCCGAATGCACAGATGGGAAGGAGGGAGGGGAAGAGGAAGGAAGAACAAAGCAGACAGATGGATGGGTGATGGATTGTCCCATTTTACAGATTAAGAAACTGAGCACTAGAGGGAAAAAGCAACTTACCCAGACAGAACAGATGGCTAGCAGCAGGATCAGCATCAAGCTCCTTTTACCCACCTTACTCATGTGGCATGCTTCCCAACACCCAAAACTATCTCTCTTCTTTGGTTTCCCGAGCATGCTCGGCCAAGAAAGGCCAGCCTCCTAACACTCTGATTCCAATCCTTCCTCTGGCAGTTAGAAACCAAGCTACTGACAACTCGACTTCCACAAAAAACAGCAGGACCCCCAAAGTCCAGCGACCATGGACTAAAGACAGAGCGACCTCTGATCATCACTCTGGAAACACCTGACTGCCCACTGGTGGGAGAAAGTAGACACTGCCTTCCAGAGCATAAACAGCACAGGACCTGGGATCACATAGACTTTGGTTAAAACCCCAGCTGCTTCCCGTCCACACGCACCTGTTAAGGTCTCCCCACCCGGCGGCAGCCCTCCCCTGCGATGCCGCCCCTCTTCTCCATCCAGTGAGGCTGGCCCCTAACCTCTCCAAACCTGTCTTGCTGTCAGTACCTAGTGCACGTTCCTCTGATGCTCAGATCAACGATGAGATGAAGTCCAGGCCTTATCTCAGCTCCCTGGCTTTGCCTAGACTCCCTGCCCAGAACCCCAGAAGCCACGGCATCCACGTGACCACCTTTCCGGGCCTTCCAAATCCCAGGCTGGAGAGCTTCTCACTGCTCCCACCTCAGACTTGCCCACCATTGTAAGGCCCAGGCCTTCTTCCTTTCACACCGGATTCCATCCCTACCTCTGCCCCAAGCCAGGTCAGGGCTCTTTCCTCTTCAGCTCCTGTGTTTCAGCTGCAGAGCCTACTTGCCTCCTGGTCCCAGGGCCACTCATTCGTCTTCAGGTAGTATCTGTCCTCAAGGTAAGTTCTGTCCCGTTCCAAAAGGATAGCCTCAGCCTTCCCACACAGGCCCTAGGCAGGCCGTCTGGCTATCACCGTACCTGTTGTCTCCTCTTCCCCCTGGTTTTTTCTTTTTAAAAAAATTATTTTATTGTTGTTCAATTGCAATTGTCTGCATTTACCCCCAACCCCAGGCAAACCCACCTCCCTCCCTTGCTTCCACCCCACCCTTGGTTTTGTCTGTGGGTCCTTTATAGTTGTTCCTCCCCCGGTTTTCTAAAATCCCCCGACCAGGGGTCCTTGACCTCAGGTCCAGGATACCTAAGAAGGCCCTTGATACACTTTTGGATTTATGGAAACACATGCACATTTTATAGGAAAAGGGTTCCCAGCCAGAGGGTCCCCTGAAACCACAAAGCTTGAGATTCACCACCTGGAGGCCCAATTCCACCTTCTGCCCCATCAATGACAGACAGCTCAAGTTCAGTGCTTTGTAACTCAGCGTGAATTTTGCCCTTTCAAAGCCCAATTGGTAAGATTTCTCCTGACCAATCCTGACACCCACAGGCATTTCAGAGACTCAGGGCTTTGCCACTGAAACCACCTCAACGTAACAGGCTTCTGGTCCTCTCCCCCTAGCCCTGGCCTCAACACTAGGTGTGGTCTCATCACTCCGTGAGAGGCTTATGGTGCAAGCCAAGAGCAGTCACCACCCTTCCCACCATATTTCTTCTAAAACAGGGCCTTCTGGGGTATGGCCCAAGAGGTTCTGGGAGTCCCTTGATGAGGACAGAATTCCATGCATGGAAGATGCTCATCGATGCTGTGTGTCAGAGGTTGGAGGAGGGCCTTTGGTTACAGCGGCTGAAACTGAGACCCCTGGTAAAAGTGGGGAAGCCATCAAATCCTGGAGTTAACATCCTAAAGAGACCCTAAGGAACCATTATATTTAGCCTATCATTAAAAAAAAAAAAAAACACTTCAGTAGCACCTTCACTGTGTCCAACACTGGAGACAGACAGACAAACGGACACTTTACAGAAGAGGCAGCTGATACCAGAGGGCTTAATGGTTTGTCTAGGGTCAAACAGTTGCTGACTAACGGAGAGGAAGGAGGGTAACAGACCCAAGTGCCCTGCCCCCTTAGGTTGGTTCGAGAGTTCACGACACAGGTCCGTCCACAGCCCAGTAGCCCATCCTGCTCCAGATGTGGTGAGTGGCTGGGAGGGTGAGCAGGTCTCTGTTGCGCCTGAGGCACACAGCACTCCTGGCAGAGGAGGGCAGGAGAGAAGCTGCGAAGCCACAGTCTGTGCATGCAAATGAGGCAGTTGCATAATTAATCACCATCAAACAGTTTCATTAAGAGATGGAGCTTTGCAGCTGCCTTGGAAAAAAAACTGAAACAGCAGGAAGGGAACAAAAGAGTGGAGGCTCAGACTATTCAAGTCCAACTCAGAAGGCTAAAGATTCTGCCTGCTGGGGGAGGCCAAGGATCTGAAGGTGGTGACATGGCCTCCTGGGAGAGAAGGCTGAAGGCTACAGGAAGGCTTTAGCCCCAGATATTAGACTTGGGCTTCCTGGAAGTCATCTCTCTTGGACATGGATAGGGCCCCTCAGCTGTCACCTGAACAAGAATCATACCAGCCACCTCCACTTCCTTCTAGGAACTGAGGTTTGGGGAAGGAAGGTGACCCACCCCACAGCAGCAGGGTATGGTGCTTCCTGGAAACAGACTCCTGGCACAGATACCCTATACACACCCGGGGACTCAATGAGCAGTCTCCAAAATGGTCTCAAAGCATGTGGGATACAGAGAAGCCACGTGGAGAAACCAAACCAGGGGGCCTGTTTATCCCTAAATCTCTACCCCGAAATACCCTCACCCCATGCCCCCATACCCTTCATTCACTCTAAGATGGGAAGAGAAGGGCAGGGGAATGGGAAGCTCCTCACCAAACCTTCTGGGAGCTAACACTACAGGGTTGGAGCCTCCCCAGGTACCCAGCCATGAAATGTGACCCCTGGATGCCCTGGTTAAGTCCCCATGGGCCAGGAAGGTCACCTGTCAGAAGAAGTCCTACCAACTCTTCACAATCTGGCTCTGCTCCTCTTTCCAGCCACCTGCTTGTCCCAACACTCACCGCGTCCCATTCATATCAAAGCACTTTCCATTCCCCCAGCGGCATTCCTCTTCTGGGACAGCCTTTGTGTCACCTGCCCAGAGAACTCCTCCTTGTCTGTCAGTGCCCCAGTCCACACATCCCTCCTCTGAAGGCCTTCTCTGACTCCCAGACCCTACAAAGGAAGGTTAGGTTCTTCCTTCCCTGGGCTCTTCATAACCTATGTTGTAACTGTATGTTTACTTCACAGACCGAGGCCATGAAACAACGAACTCTCTGAAGGACCAAATCTTTCTTCATCTTCGTATCACTAAGACCTGGGCTACGTTTTAAAAGTTTGTCAATTGAATAAATCTTTCAAACTAAAAAAGATCATTCATACTCACCTCATCCAGATGCCCGACTCCTGAAAAATGTCTAAACTATCCAGGACAAGTTTATTTTCTTCCTGAATATATGTCAAATCCCTGAGATCGGAAGGGTTGGGAATGGGAGAAATGACCAACGCTTGGGAAGTTGGGTTTCCAGGATCATGAGCCCAAGGACAAGGGACAGTTCCTAACAGGTAGATGCCTTAGGCTGAGCACAGGACCACAGTAAAAGCCTAGTGTCCTGGGCCAGAGCCCACAGGGCCCTCTCTGTGATGCAGGATGTTGCCTGGAAACGTGATGGGGCTGAAGGGACTTCAGTGCTTCTGAACTTCAAGGCCATGAGACGCACAGGAGAGCTCTCCACCTGCAGGAACTTCTCCTGCAGGCCTGGAGCTCGGGCAGGAAACCAGGTGGGACCAGAGCGCTGCAGCTCTGCCCTGACTCAGGTCCTCTTACCTTCTCTTCTGCCCATTCCCTGTCCCCTTTCCTCCAAACTTACTGGATTCCTCCATTCCCTGTGGCTTAAGTCTTCCCTGAGATGGCCAGAAGGGAGAGGATTCACTTTAAATTAACAAGGTTATTAGCAGTTAATTAACTGATATCATTGTACCATTGTAATTGAAAAGAAAAGGAGAGAAAAGAGGCTCACAAACACTCCCCGCCCTTTCTCTCGGTCACTGGGGGGAGGTCACCAGTGAGGTGGGGAGCGGGAGAGGCAGGGCCCCTCCCTCACGCGGGGCCTGCTCAGCTCACTGGCCTTGTCTCCTCAGTGCTCCTCCACACATCCCACCCACTTTCACAGGGACGGCTGTGGGGAGACCGGGCCCAAGGACTGTAAGCTGCCCACCTCGCAGACACTTCAAAGTTACTGAGAAACGCTCAGCAGAAACATGCACAAGATTTACTTCCTCTTGGAAGTACGCAGAAAGGAGGTACAAATCTGAGGCCTCCAATTAATGCTTTTAGTGATTTTTTAGCTCGGATTGTCCTCAGTTATCCTAAAATTTATATGGCTGGCATATGTCGGCATTATTGATTTTTAGTCCCAAATTCACTGCCATTAGAGATACCAACAGCTGTGGTCAGGGATCATCTCTCTTGCCCTCCCTCTCACCTCCCCAGCCCCTGCCAGGGCTAAAGATTGCAGGGAGGGTAGGGGCATAGGGAGGACACAGGAGAAGCTCCCTCCCTCTGGCTAGCCATGCTGACCTCAACACCCACAAACTAGATCCTAAGGCAAAGACATCATACCCCAAAGGTTCTTAGGGAGAACTATCTCCTGCAGAAAACTCACCAGAGGCCATCCTGTCCCTGATACCACACAGAAGCAGCAGCAGACCCACAGACTCCATGAAGCAGCCCACCCTATGGGAGACCCAACATTCACAAGTCTCCCATTCTCACCAAATTGTTCCCTGCTTGGGGTAAACCAGTTGGAGGAGTATAACCTGAGAGAGCTAAGAATCCCCCACCAAAATCTTTCAAGGTGGGATGGGGGTACAAATGGCTGGCACTCCCTGGCCAGGGCCTTAACAGAGACCCTGCTGGGGCTCCAGCGGGGTGAGCAGGGTGTGGGCACTGGCAGGATGTAGAGGTGAGCCTGAGCAGGAGGGCAGCCTCTCCACCACTTCCAGCCTCTGCTGCCCTGAGAAACCCTGGGATTCCGACCACACCCGGGCCACCCTCTTATCCTTCCTCTCAGCCAGGCTTTGGTGCCCCTGCCCCAGGTGAAGCCCTCTCCCCTCTGCACCTGACTCTCCAGAGCAGCACTCGGTCAGTTCCTGAGTAGCCAGAGTGGTCAGGAGCAGACGCCTCCCCTCCCAACCAACCTTCTGGAGGCAACAACAACAAAGAGCAAAGGCGGGAAGGTAGAGCACATAGAAAATCCATACGGGACCACAGATGTGTGCAAGTATGACTGTGCAGTACAACATACAGATGGAAAAGTGTGTATATCGTTAGGGTTATTATTAATCGAGCATTTACTATATGACAGGTAACATTATCAGGCACATTTTATGAATGGAAAAATTGGGGTTAAGAGATCCTAAGTAGTATGTCCAAGGTCACACAGCAAGTCTGTGATAGCGAGGAATTTGAACCCAGTTTCTAAACTGCTGAAACCCTAAGCTCTCCATTATATGACTTTCGATGACGTCTGCCATGGTTAGGGTGGGGTGGGAAGGAGATGGTTGGACAGCCAAGCTGCCCAAGACACAACCAGAGTCCTCCTCTTGTCCCCACCCACCAGGCAGAAACAGAAGGTCAGATCCCTTGGTGGGGGACACACTCCTCCCACCCAGTGACCTCAACCTCCCTGCCCTCTCTGCCCATCCATCCACTCTCCCAAGGGCAAAGAGACCCAGCTGCATCAGGGATGGAAAGGCCCAGGCTGGTCCCTGTTCCCTACCACCACCACCTGCATGGCTGCTCCCACCTTCCCTGCTGCTGAGTCTGCACTGTCAAAGTCACCTTGCCGGTGTCTCAAGTGCCAGGGACAGCAACCAGTGGGAGAGAAGCAGATGGGCAGCCGACACAGGCAGCGTGCAGGGAGCGTCTACAGCTCACTCAGGGTGGGGGCAAGGAGGCTGATGCACAGCCTGGAACCTAACGTTTGGGGCTGTGACCAGGGATGAGGGTAGGCCAAGCAAAGGGTAAGCCCAGAATCCTAGCCTGACCCTGCAACTGGATTCATCTGGACCAGTCTGCAGGTCTGGTGGGCCACTGGATATAAAACCTGGAAAGTGAATGAATGTGTAAACCTGGAGGAGGGGCCTGCAGTTACCTGGGAGTCACAACATTCCCAAGAACCACAGCCTCACTCCAAAGAAAGCTTAACCAGTCTTAACCCCTTCCCTTTCTTTCCCGGAAACTGACAAAGTAGGGAGGAAAGAAAGACACCCAGAGCCCCCTGTCCCCTCCCCACCCTGTGGATCTCTGGCAGCTATGACAGTTAGCACCTGCCTTCCTGGTCCTCTGTAGGTTCTGGACACGGTGGGTGTAGTGGGAGCCAACAGAGCTGCCTCCATATTGCCCCTTGCCGCTATTCACTCCGGGAAACATCATTTCACCTCTCTAAGTAAGAGTTTCCATAGCATGGGGATACCACCCTCCTTGCAGTTTATCACACAAACAGAGTACTGAGGACATAGTTGCAATCATCAAACGCAGTTCCCACTTCCCTTTCTTTCCCCTCCTAGCGGAGAACCTCTCTCCCTTCCCGGGGGCAGAGCCCAGGGAGTGGAGGGTAGCAGATCCGCCTCTAGTCACCATCCTTAGAAGACACTGGTGGTGGATGGGGCAGGGGGGACATTTGGGAATTGGTAGAATCTACTGGAAATCTTCAAACCCAGTGAGATGTTGGTGCCATGTGCTGCACAGTCTTGGGAACATGCTGGAACATCCTTGGGGGAACACCAGGAGTTCCTGGGCACGAACTGAGACATCACTAGAAGTCCACTGTGGTATATTTAAAGCGACCTGGGCAATCCTGGGAGCTCACTGGCAGTTACTAGAGTGTTCCTGTGATTCCATGAAAGTCCCCCCAGTGCCAGGGGCCTTACCAGAATCCTAGTGGAGAGATCCTGGGGCAAAATGAGAATGCTGGGGACATACTGAAGGGTCACTGGGAAACCCTGGGGTGTCACTGGAAGCAAAGGCACAGGCCTGGGCATTCCTAGGGCACTTTGGGATTGCAGAGGGCACAATGTCAACTGGGGCCTTTCGAAGATCATTAGGGTCTCCCTGTGGGGCACTCGTGGGTTCCACCAAGTTCTTCTCTTAACAAGGAACACTGGGTAAGTAGGAGAGCAGCCTGCCAGGGGAACCAGAGCAGGGCCACCTTGGAAGAGGGAATAAGCAACTGGCCACACTGGCCAGCAATCACCTACCTGTGCTTCCCAGCTATGGTGGCAGCTTGACGGGAATGTGCAGCATGGTTTGGAAAATCACCCCTGAAGAGGGCAACAACTCTGCCTGACTGCTAGGAGCCCTACCTGGTGTCAGTCCTCCCAAAGTCAGGCCCCAGGGTGAGGGAATGGCCTGGAGCATCGGGCAGGCAGGACTCTCGGCAGGAAGGGCCCTCTCAGGGCTCAGGCAGTAAGACTCGGTAGGCCTGGGATGGTTTCTAGTCAACAACAAAGAAAGCCTCCCCTGTGGTCCAGGATCTCGAGCACAGGGATCTAAAAAGGGACCTAGAGCCAGGAAACGCATGCCCAGGAGTACTCACCACAGAACGGCCTTCTTCCCCATGGTTGTAGCGTAGAAGACAGGCGACCACCAAGCCCACACTTGGGTCATGTGTGCAGGGAAGGTGACGGAAAGGAAGACACAAGTGAGTAGCAGAAGCACGAGTCTCATAAAGTCCTGCTACAAGCAGGCAGGCAAGTGTAGATATCCACCAACCAGAAGGTCAAAAGGTGGAAAGTTGGGGTCAAGCTCCAGGACAGGGCAGCACCTTTTTCAAGATCTGGATATGGTCAGAGGGGGAAGGAAAAAAGGCAAGACCCACGAAGGTCCGAACTTGAGAATGTTCAGTATCAACCAGCAGGCATTCGATACGTACCTACCACAGGCCAGGTGACTCCACCCAGTTAAGCCCTCATCCCCACAGGGTCCCTAGGCAACATCGTCATCTCCCCTCTCCCCCTACACCTCTTCTCAGGGAATAGCAGCCCGTTGTGCCAGAAACCTGGGTGTCACCCTAGACGGCCCCTCTCCCTCACCCCTCACAGACAATCACGGGCCGGGCCGCCTCTTCTTCCTCATGACAGATCCCTCTCCTCCTATTGCGGCTCCTGGGCCAAACACCACCACCGCAGGTCAACGCCTTCCACGCAGACTGCCGCAACAGCACCTGCGCCGGGGCCTTCCCTCCTGCCTCACCCATGTCCGCACTGCTGTCGAAATGGTCTTTCTTAAACA
>PVKM010048597.1:0-11154 GCA_004027735.1 Carollia perspicillata
TGGCTTGGAGTGTTTCCATTGAGAAGTCAGCAGCTAACCTTATTGGGGCTCCCTTGTATGTTACTTCCTTCTTCTCCCTTGCTGCCTTTTGAAATGTTTTAAAACAAGACTCAAAACCACAAACCCTATCTCTTAGTGTGCAGCATAAATTTCAATTCTTTTCTCCTTAGCTGGGCTGCTTGCTCAAAAGAGATATCTTGCTGTAAAAGAGATACAACAACTTTGATTGAGTACAGGTTTAAAAAGGTTACAAAAGACATTCTTGTGAAAATTGGGAAATTTTAAATATATACTGAATATTAGATAAAATTCTAAAATTGTTAATTTTTTTAAAGTATGATACTAATATTGTGGTCATGTAGAAGGATATCCTTATTTTATTATTTTTTAACATAAATTGAATATGCTATTGATTAGAGTCCAATTAAGGCATATCAGTCAGTGTATTGGAGTTTATAATATTGCTGTATTGATTATAAAAGGAAAGGTGATTATAAATTTAGGATGCACTGTAGTACTATTTGTGTTTATTGGTTTGGCTCTATGATCCCTCCCAGATGAACCTAAGATTAGGTGATACATTCAACAGGCAGATTGATAGCCACTGTAATTATTTGATAAAGGTAATAGAGAATTCAAAGGTATGGAATATTGTTAGGGTAATGCCCCCTAAAGAATCACATCTTTCTGTATCCGTACCTTTGAGTAGTCTACAGGTTTCTCCTCCCCACTAGGCTTAGCCATGAAACTTGCTTTGGGCAGAGCAGAGCCAAATTCAGCACAGGGACCCAAATTGCTCACTGCCATTCATTGAAACTCACCAGAGGAGCTGAGTGAAGGCAAGCCTAAAACTCAGTGGATTTTGATGAGGTGCACATTCAGAATGAATATTTTAATAGGCTCCAATGAAGACTCAGTTGGGCAGATATGTGTGGGATCTCCAAAAATAACAAATATTTTTACAATAGTTTACTTTTGTATTAGGAAGGTGAATCAGTAGGTTGAGATATTTGATCAGAAGCAGAGACAAAAAGTATAAAAGTGAAGAAGAAGGAGGAGAAAAAGGCAGTCTTGGAACAGTTAGATATTTCCCCGCCTCCACCCCCACCCCCATTTTGGAAAAGGGAAGTTATCAAGAAAAAGAAGGTATAAAGAGTAGGTTGGCAGAATCATTAAGAGAATCAATTTCAATTGCTCATGAATTTTCAGAGAAATCTTGTGATTTTTACGTGAAGAACATATAGCAGGTCCTCAAATAACATCATTTTGATGAGACACTGATGACATACCGTAGGAACCTAACTCTTGTTATATCGATTAGCCTGTGGTAAAATTGGTATCATTGTATGTCATTTGGCTTGAAGATGCATAACCTATTGGCATGGAGTGAGGACTTGCTGCTCATGATATTCTAGTTCTGTGTGATATCTTCCATTACAACTACCTGCTGTTTCCCTTGCTGTGATGTCTTACCAGGAATCGAGAGGACTCAATGTTAAATAGGTCCTCGTGGATTGTTTTGTTTGGGGAGTGGAGGGAGGACAAAGGACATGGGAACCAGACACCAAACTTTCCACTAATGTGAATTAGTGACTGGAATGTCTGGGAGAACATTCCAGATAGCTAAAAGAAGAAAACTGTTTACATCTACATGGAAGCAGTGGAAGGGATTGTGGAGGGTGTTATTCCACCTCTTGACCTTGAAGTATAAGGGCCTTCACTTGAGTTTATAAGGGAAGCAACATCCTTGGTAGTGAACCAGGCTCAGGTAAAACAAAGGAGGGATATTTAGTAGATCAGTTAAAGATGTAAGGTTGCTTGTTAATCATGGAATGGGAATTCCACGAGCTGCAGTGGAAAATGCTGGGAAGAAAGGGAACCGTGGGATGTTGGCCTGGTTGGGAGAACGGATAGCCCAGCAGAGGTGACCAGAGATGGTGACCAAGGGTACCACAGGTTTACCTGGCTTAAAGATCCCAACAGTTCCTGAAAGATGAAAGAAGCCTCAGTTCAGTCAGGAGTCAGCTCATCATGTGGAGTTATGTGTAGCGACCCTTCAGAAACTAACTATAGAAATGATCTCTGAAAGTACTGTAGGCAGTTCCTCTAAGAATTCAAAAAGGAGGATTATAACTAGCAGGGACTTTTTTCTCTAAAATATAAATGTAAATATTAACTTTTATCTTTGGTACAACCTGGAATTTTTATTTTCTTTCAAATATTTATTTTATCTGTGTTTTAACTACTAAATATGTGCATTAAAAATCATTGTTTAATTTTTTTAAATGTATGAAATAGTTCAGATTATATACATGAGTGAGTCTATATTTAAGAATTTTATTACTTATTTGTTCTAGAAAGGGTGCTTTACTGAAGAATTTCAAGTATTGAATAAAAGCACAGTAAGAGCTTTACTGAAACTTCCAAAGTTTTGTGCCTACACTTAACATTCCATATAACTTTACTCTGATATTGTTTTTATTTTTCGTTACCCTACTAGACATTGTTTGAATTAATGGAAATATATTAAACAGAAAGTACAATATTTACTCACAAAATTTTCATCTCCACTTTTTAAAAAATTCTCTGTCTTACTGCTAAATAGTGAACAAGAAATCCAGAAATCTTGGGGTAGGAGAGTAAAATGCCTCTGAGGCTTCACAGCCTCAGGATCCCCACTTGGTGAGGAAACGTTTTTCCCCTTGAGGAGTTTCTGAAGAGTTGTTTACAAGTCTTACTTGAATTTTTAAGTACTTAAAAATTATTATCTTGATTAATTGATCTTCTATTCAGAGAGACTTCTGCTGCCAAAAGCCAAAACGGGGACAAGGAACCTAAAAAACAGAATGATGGACATTTGAGGTCATAACCTCTGAGACCCTCCTTCATTTCACATATAAGTGAGCCGGGTTCAGAATCTAAATCAAAATAATATCTGAAAGTGGAAGTGGAGGTGGGAGAAGTGTGAGTGAATACTTTAAAATGTATAACTCATACACATATATATGAATATATATACACATATATGTGTATCTTATCATAATTCTATTAACAATTATAAATTGATATTCTCCACATGTTTAGTCATACAGTATTCCTTAACTTGAACATAAAATTTTTTTAAAGTTCAGGAACTTCACAGATTCTTCTATAGGAGTTCCTTGTATAATTTTATTTTTTAATCAGGAAATTTGTGCTTTGGTTTTCTAACTTAATAGATTAGTGAAGCAAAAATGTCACTTGCTCTCACTTCTTTATTAGAATATCTTTCTGATCAGATAATAAAATGAATTTGCCACATGTTTAGTTTATCTGCAGGATGGAGGTGGAATTCACGTTCTCCTATGGAAATTTTGGCTTTGGATTTTCACATCAGGTTAGTTCCCTTTTAAAAACCATTCTCCTGCAGTTCTTCAGTCAGTCGTCCATCTCTGAGCCTCCATTCTTCCCAGTTTGATAGATTCTTTGAAATAAATATTTTAAAAAGAATGCTGTTTTTCCGCAGCCTAAAGAAAATGAAACATTGCTATTATTTGCTTATCACTTTAAAATAATGATCTTTTATTCAAAATACCTATTATAAAATTTGTGTGTGTATATGTGTGTGTGCATACACATACTTATATAATTTGAAACAAAATTATTTTGAGTATTCAAGAAGCGAGTGTGGATTTTTATACAGAGAGATATGTATTAAAATGGATTCATTGATGTCATCAGATATTGTCTGTGCTCTGGTCACATGGGCTCCTTTCCCATGGTTACTTCAATATCTGGTGCTATTGATATCTTCCTTGATTCATCCAGAAAGTAATACGCCCGAAGAAGATGTCTTCCTAGCTCTGGCCCGCCCTTTTAAATTCACTGCATATACCCACGTTGCAGTGAAAGTGTTGGTATATTAACGTATGTTCTTTCGTTGTGTCCTAGGTTATATTTCTAGAATGGAAATTATTGTACAAAACAATGAACTTTTCAAGGAATTGTTCTAGAAAAGTTGTACTAACATACATTCTCGTCAAATGTATGAAAGAATTCTTGATATCCCTGGGCACCGTCACAGCTTTGGGACATTTATAAGTCCAGTCATATTAGTGCTGCAATTATATAGGGGAAAGGACCCCTATATTTTGCAAACAGTTTTTCATTTTTAGTTTTCACTTTTTGTATAGTCTTGGTTGTTTTTTTAATTGCAAATCAAAAGTGGGTAGACTCATTAAAAACTCTGCCATTATGTTAACTGAGAAATCGCTGTAAAATGTATTTTTAAATTTTGCCTGTGGTAGATCATAATGATTTTTAATGCCTTTTCAGCCAGAAGTAAGTAATATAGAAATGAAAGCCCATTGGCACAAACAGTTTTTTCTTTTTTCTTTTTCTGCTTTGATTTTTTCCCCTTCTGCCTATTATCTTATTATCAATTAGGTGTTATAGGGGCCCCTAACTGTTTAAACTTTTTTTGTGACAGTCACAGTTTATGAGCATCAACCTCAGAGGCAGGTTTTGTGTTTGAATGTAAGTATAACTTGTAACAGTTCCATTCTTAGGGAGAAATAGCCTTTCAAATAAAACTGGACACATATTGTTTTATGTAGGTAGACTCCACTAAAAACAAGGAACAAAGGTATTGTATGGAAACGAGTAGGAAATTTAAGAAAAGTTCAACTCGAGTTTCTGTCTATGAATTTTTCGGTAATATAGTTCCCTACTTACCTATCATGATAATGTCTTAAAAAAAAGTACCGCATTGGGGGCAGATAAAGCTGCATTGAAATCCTGGTTCTCTTGACTATTGGGTGACCTGGAACATATTACTTATCTCGAGTATTATCTGTTATCTACCACATAGGATTACTGAGAGGATTAAATAATATGAAAGAAGATTCTTGGCAGATATGGAGCACTCAATGGATGTTAGTTCTTCCCCTCTTATGTATTATTGAAGGCCCGTTTTATAGTCCTGGAGCATAGTAGTATTAGGGTGAACTCTAACCGTCATTAAGCAGTGTTAAAATATACTTATCATTCTCTTCAGTTAAAACCTCTTCAGAAAGTTGTGGAGCCGTCCATGTTTATGAATATTGCACCACCTCCAGAAAGAACAGACCCTGTGACGTAAGTGTTTGAAGTGTTGGGAGCACAGTCAGATCATGTGGCCTTTGAAACATTTCGCCATTTGATGGAGCATTTGGTTGTGTTAAGACATTGGTCAGAATGTGTTAGACCAGGGATGTCAAACTCATTTTCACCGGGGGCCTGTGAATTATATTTCACAGGGTGAAATGTAATTTCAACTCCTTAACAGTTAGGGAGTAGTTACACTTACACAGTCCTAAAATTATTTTGGCCCGTCAAAGGCAATTGCAAGGCTGATGTCGTCCCTGGTGAAAATAAGTTTGACATCCCTGGGTTAGACTATAAACAAAGAAAGCAGTGAATTGTTTTGCTTAAAAAGGGGGAGAAAATTTGAGTTTCTGGGTATAGCCCTGAAGAGAGCTGCGGCGGCGGGGTCTGAAGATAAGAAAAGTAAAGGAGGTGGGTGCCAGCTCCATGGCTGAAGGCGGGAGGGTGGGGGAGGGGCAGCCTGATGAGGAAAGTTGGCCAGCGAGATATTCCTTGTGTAGAAATGAGTGAGGACTTTCAAGATCAAGGTGCGCAATAGTTTTTAATTCTTTGCTGCACAGTACGGTAGTGTTTACCCGACTTCACACACTCCATTTGTTATTTCTAAATCCAGCCAAGTCTGTCTATGGTCAATAAATGCCATTAGCAAAACAAAAGTAATGTAAAATGTAATATGTCAACCAGTCTTGAAATTTCAACAGTAAAAAATAGATCAAAGAAAAATGAGCACCTGAGGGAGGTATTTTAATCTATAGTGTTAAGAATAAGAAATGGAAAATATCTGAAATGGAATTAGTGAATTAGGTATAGGATTGGAAATTATATTCTGAAGTGTTGTCTCATAGCCTCACCAACACTGGATATTATCATTAAAAATAAATTTTGTCCATTTGATACTGGTGAATTGTTGAAATAGCAAAGTGGAATGTTTTTCTTATGTTTGCTGATTGTTATTTCCTTATCCATTTGCTGATTGATTCAACCAACATTTACTGAATGACTGCTATACCCCAAGGCACTGCAAATATAAGTATAAATGAGGCCTGGCCCTTGCCCTCAAGTAACTCATGGCTTAATGAGTTACTTAAGATAGAACCTGTAAAAAAATTATTAAAGAAGATAAGAGCTCCTCTAGAGGGAAACCTAAAGAACTATGGATCTTGGCGGAGGAACTTTTCATACCCATTCTTGAAGAGCTCTGTGATGGCTCTCTCTGTAGTCCAGCCCTTATGATGGGAACTGCAGTCACCGAACTGGGAAACCTGAATGAATTGGGCGTAACTGGCTCCCAGTTGGCTCCAGCATGGCAGGAGCCAAGCGATGGCACTCACCCGCCAAAGGCAAGGTGGAGTGGTTACTGTAATGGACAACGAAGTCAAAGCGGCAGTCGGAATAGTGTGACTCCCACAGACCTACGACACTGGCAAGCTGGTCATGATATTCTTAGAAAAAAGTATATAGGAAGCCTACTAAGTTATTACTTCATCTGTATGAGCAGAAAAGTTTTAGGTAAAGTAAACAAACGCCTAACCTGAATCAAAAAACCAGAGTCACAGCCCCTCAGTGAATTCCCAGTCCGAGCCAGTCTCCCTTAAACAAGGTGGAGGCGTGGTCTCTTGAGAGAATCTGGCACACCACCCAAAACTTACAATGTTAATTTTTCTCCCAGCATTTAATCAGGGTAACTGTGCACTAGGGAAAAAGGAAATAAACCAAGTTTGCAGAGACTACTGGACACTGGCTCTGAACTGACACTAATTTCAGACGATCCAAAACATCACTGTTGTTGACCACAGTAGGGGCTTATGGAGGTTAGGACTTTTAGAGTTTTCACTGTGATCCATCCCACAGCAGACCCATTGTGTCCCTGAACCCATCCTCCAGTCCCCTAATTCCAGAACACATAGTTGGAATACACGCATTCAGCAGTTGGTGAATTCGTACATTGGTTCCCTGACCTGTGGAATGAGGGATATTATGGTGGGAAAGGCCAAATGGAAACCACTAGAGCTACCTGTACTTAGGAAAATAGTAAAACAAAAGCAACACCACATTCCTGGAGGGATTACAGCAATTGGTGCCACCATCAAGGACTTGAAAGATCCAAGAGGTGATTCCCATCACATCTACGTTCAACTTGCTTATTTGCCTGTGGGTAAACAGATGCTCTTGGAGAATGACAGTGGATTAACCAGGTGGTGTAAGCTTAACCAGGTGGTGACTGCAACTGTAGCTGCTGTTCCAGATGTAGTTTCATTGCTTGAGCAAATTAACACATCCCCTCCCCTCGTACCTGGTGTACAGCTATTGATCTGGCAAATGCTGTTTTCTCCACCCTCCTTAATAAAGACCATCAAGCAGTTTCCTCTCAGCTGGCAAGACTGACAACCTGTGCTGTTCTCCCTGAGGGGTGTATTCATCCTCCAGTCTTATGTCATAATTTAGTTCACAGGAATCATCACCTTTCCCTTATCACGTGGCCCCTCACAATGGTGATGTCATGCTGATTGGATCAAGTGAGCAAGAACTAGACTTTTAAAAGAAATGTTAGTTTCAGATGTACAAAATAGTGGTTAGACAATTACATAGTTAACGAAGTGATCCCACTTATAATTCTAGTACCTTCCTGGCACTATACATAGCTCTAGACTTATTGGTGAGACATTTGCATGTCAGGGTGGAAAGTAAGTCTGACAAAATTCAGGGGCCTTCTACCACAGAGAAATTTTAGGAATCCAGTGGTATGGGGTTTGTCAAGATGTTCCTGCTAGGGTAAAGGTTAAAGTGTATCTGGGCCCTCCTAAACCAAAAAAAAAGATGCACAGTATCTGCTGGGCCTCTGGATTTTGAAGGCAACATATTTCTCACTTGGGTGTGCTACTCTGGCCCATTTACCAAGCGATCTTAGGGAAAAAACACACACTCACACATAGAAAATACCTTTATTTCCTTTCCTCTCTTCTTACCATTTAACATAAGATATTTTGATGTTATATCATAATATTTAAGTTATATCATAATGTTTAGGTTTCAGGATATTGAGGAGAAGGGTTAACACCCAAGGACTTTACAGCTTTTCTGGGGAATGGGATAGTGAGTTTTGGTTTGTGCAGGATAGTTGTGAATGACCTTGTTATTGCTTTCATTTGGAGAGTAAGTGTGTTTTAAGGAAATATGAGTGGATGCCAAGTTGACAAAGCGTGGACTTAAGGTAGTTAATTTTATGTGTCAACTTGACTGCACATGAGCTAGAGACTTGGATCTAGAGATTGGAAGAGAAGTCTGGGCTCAAACACTTTCAACTTCTCTTTAGAACTTTAGGTTCTCTCCTTTCCCATTTCTGTTGCCCATACTCTTAACAGTTAGAGTACTCAAAACAACACTTCTCTCAGGATTTCCAACTTCTGTCATCTTTCTTAGCTCTGTCCTCTGATGGTCCAAAGTGGATAGGTGAGCTTGCAGCGTAAAAAAGAGAGTGATTCAAAAGTGATAGTTACCACTGGTTTTAGATGTGCACTTATGTATAATTTCAATATTTAACTTTATTACCTTTTGCAGAAGTGTTATTATACCACAGTCGATAGAATATCCAGCATTCTTATCCCCAGACCTGAATGTTGCTGTTGGGATGCCAACATCAGTACCCCAATCCAACCAGCCCTCAGTAGTGCGACTTGAAAAACTTCAGCAACGACCTCGGGAAAGGTGATAAACAAAGACAAAATGTTTTAAAATCTTATTTATGTGTTGTTTGTATATTAATTTTTTTCTTTGAGACATGGGCTTGCTATTAGTCCAGAAACCTTCATTGTGGTTGTAGGTCATTGGGTTCAGAGGTTATTCCTGAGTTTTGCTTATTGTACTTAGGTGTCTGTTTCAAAAAGTCAGCACTATGGCAAGAAAAGAGGTGAGAACTCATTTATAAGAAAATGTCAACAAAATAAAGAGATAAACTCAGGCAAGCTCAAAATTGTAAAAAGACGAATTTATTCAGGAATAACAGAGCAATTGCAATTCAGGACATGCAAGTTGTAGCAAGCTATGGGTGAATCCATTGAGAGTTTGGGGTAAGCTGTATTTGTGGGCAGGGAATGTAAGGAGGGGAAAGCTCAGTTAGAGCCTATTAAAATACGAAACAAATGGAGACCAGCTTTGAAAATTCCTTGAGCTGACAAAACCAGTCAGCCGGTCATACAAACAAAGCTCAATTTGGCTTTTTTAAAAAATCCTCACTTTGGGATATATATACTACTTTTAGAGAGTGATGAAGGGGGTGGGGAGGGAGGGAGTGGGGTGGGGAGAGGGACAGAAAGAGAGAGAGAGAGAGAGAGAGAAACAGAAACATCAGTCAGTTGCCTCCCGTCTCTGCCCTGCCCAGGGATCACACCCACAACCTACGTAATTGCCCTGACTGGGAATCAAACCAGCAACCTTTTGGTATATAGAACAATGTTCCAACCCACCTGGCCAGTGCTGAATTTAGCTTATTTTTAAAGACCAACTTGCCTTGGGTCATTTCTTATTAGTGACCTAGAAACCGTAAACAAAACTTCCCAAGGTTGATTTGAGCCAACCCCTGGCCAATTCCCTATCATTTAAGAAGAGTCCAGTATTTTCAGTTTTCTGTAAATTGGAGATTTATGGGAAATCAGTTTTTCAGTTCTTAAGTTTTGTTTTTCTGAGGTCACATGTGTGAGATTTTCCATTTTATATCCTCCAGGTCCACTTCAGATTGAAATTCTTTCACAGGAGAAAGTACCTTTGCTCTGCCTCCCGACTCAACAATATATTCTATAGGTCTCTCATTCTCCGCTCTGTATATCTTAATTTTTTCCTCTGTAGTTCAGTCTAGATACTTCCTTCTGACCTATTTTATAATTCACTGGTTCTTTCTTTCCAAGCCCCGCCCGCAGAACCTTGACTTGTCTGGCTCACAGTGACAGCTGTAGTTTTGCTGGGCTTTCTTTTGAGCAGCGATACCACTCGCCTCCCTTCTGTCTAGCAGAATCGGCCACAGCGAATCATCGTCTTCGCTTTCTGCTGACTGACTCACATGTATCTTTGTTGTATGCTTTCATAATCTTGAGATGTTATTCTCCCTATTCTTTTTTTATTGTTGTTCAAGTGCAGTTGTCTCCATTTCCCCCCACTCCCTGCAACTCCAGCCATCCCCACATCCCTGCCCTGATCCCACCCCTTGGTGTCGTCCACGTGTCCTTCATGCTTGTTCCTGAAAACCCTTCCTCCCTTTTCCCCCCATTAACCCCTCCCACCTCCCCTCTGGTCACTGCCAGATTGTTCTTAATTTCAGTGTCTCTGGTTATATTTTGCCTGCTTGTTTGTTTTTGGAATTTGGAACTGACAGTTTTCTGTTGCTCAAGTTTATATGAAATTAATTTTCCTGGCTTCTGTAGGAGACTTGGTTTAGAAAGCTTTCTTAGCTTCACAGAGCTCCCACTCCTGATGTTTTCATCTGGTGTGTAAAAAAATACAATGAACTGATTTCTAAGATTTTTCTGAGGCCCTGTACAGAGACCTGGCCAGTCCTCTCTGAGCACTCACAGTGGTTAAACTGCTCCAGTTCTTTTAGCTCTTACCACGAATCCTTTGCATTCACTCACTTTCTGAATGAACAGACCCTCCCAGTTTTAATTGCTATTCTTAAATTAGGCCAGCTGTGCTGTCCTGTGACTAATGTTAGTTATTTGGGGTTTTCTTATTCTCAAGTTGATCAGATACTCCTTTTGTACTGGTTGCTTTCTCCCGTGTATACACCGTACCACTAGGATGTTATGTACATGGTCCGGCACAAATAACACCCCTTTTTATATGCAGTATTTTATTACAAAATCATAAGCATGTAATTCTGTAACATAACAATATCACGCTCAAGCACACCATATGACATTTTAGGTGAAATGTTCAAATTAAAACTATAAATTATTACATCCATATTATTACCCTACCAACCACACTCAAGCAGGCCTTACTTCTACCAGACCCCTATGTGTGCTTGGGAGCTCACAGGAA
>PVKM010048598.1:0-11161 GCA_004027735.1 Carollia perspicillata
ATTTTCTCCTTTGTGACAGTATAGATAGACCTAGAGAATGTTATGCTAGGTGAAATAAGCCAGTCAGAGAAAGACAAATACTATATGATTTCACTCATAGGTAGAATCTAATGAGCAAACTGAACTAACAAGCAAAACTGAGACAGACTCACAGATGGAGAATAGATAAGAGCTAGTTGGGAGGAAGTTTAGTGGGTGGAGGAATTGAACAAAAAGGAAAAAGGGCTCATGGACAGGAGTAGCAATCTAGTGATTGGTGGGGGTGGGGGTGTATAAAGGATAATGGAAAAATGATAATGGAAAAAATACAATGAAGATTAAACACCAAAAAACAAAACAAAACCAGGCATTTAACCTCAACACAGTTCCATACTCTATCACTGATCTAAACCCATATTAACGTTTTAAACTAGAAAAAAGAAACTTGTGGGATATGATGGTGTTACTGGAGGGAATAGGTCCTTGAGTGGTGTCATAAAAAAAAGAACAGGGACACTCACAGAGGAGCAGTTTTAAGTGAGAAGGGCAAGACTTTCTTTCAGACTTTCTTTCTTTCCTCAGGCCTGTGCTGATACCCGCTCCCCATTATCAAATCTCTTTCCTGGATTTTCTGAGGCCTGTGCCTATCCTTTTGCAATCCCATTTCCCAAATTCCCACCCCCCCAGATTTTCCCAGGCTAGATTCCTCCCCTTTCTGGTCACAATTTTGGCTCCTACTGTGCCTGCTTTAGAGTTCTGCTTTGTCTTTGGACTTCTACCATGCATCACTCAGTGAAAGGACTTTTTCCTCACTGTGTCTCCCTCCCCCTGGCAATCTGGCAGAATGATGCTAGTAACCACCCTACTGGATGGCTGCAAGGACTGTCTTTCCTGCCTAGTCAGCTAGGCAAGATGTTGTCTGGAAGGATGTCAGTTACTCTCCAGGTGACACTGGAACTGCTATTTCCAGGCTTAATTGGGCTTAGTTTGCTCCCCACTCTTTGGCTAATAACTAACTAAATGCCCACTCTGACACTGGCACATGGGTATTAGCAGTGGTACCAGTGACAAGCATGACAAACCTCTGCTGTAACAATGGGTTCATTGAAGTATCCTTTGCTGATTTGGACAACACTTAAGAAGAACATCCAGTTTTCAGTTAAACATTTAAACTTTAAGAAGAATGATGCTTAATGTAGAAATGCCAAGAGGCAGATGGTTAATGGGTAAAGAAAAAAAGGTCTGAGCTGAGGATTAACCTAATTATTGGTTAATAAATTCTATGTCAGCCCCCAAAAAAGGACAAAGGAAAGAATAAATTGAATACTTAGGATTGGTAGAAAAATGGAAGCCAGCAAAGATAAATGGGGAAAGACTAAAGATATTCTAGGTATTTGCAGACAATGATTAAAATTGAAGTCTTTGCAAGCTACATGAAAAAGATAGGAGATTGAAGACAGGAAATAACAGAGAGAAAAGAGAGTGAATGTTTTTGAAATAGTGATGAGTTTGAAGAACTATTTGAACAGTAATGCTTGAGCAAGTACACTATGTATGGGAGAGTGTGAGGGTGAAATTTGGGATATTTGAAATACTGATTTTACAGGTGCTATAATTTTTGGACTGTGTCAGGTATGGACAAAGCTAGAGGAGAGGAAAAAGTCATTGTGATCAGGAAAAATAGGATTAAAGGCCAGATTCTGGATGTGTCGCCCATAGGAATGTGTAACCACCTGGAAAGATAGCAAGTGTTCAGCCAAAAGAACAAAACTGAGATGCAGGTTCTGAAAACATCGATATGTTGGGGAGGATAATCTAGACAGAGAGAAAGAGAGGATTATAACAATGTAAAAAAAGAAGAAGACGTTTAGTCACCTTAAAGAGAACTGTTGAGCAAGAAAAATATCAACTCACATTCTCATCTATGAAATATTCCAGGGAATAAAAACAAAACAAACCAACAAAAAACCCTATCACTGAAGAAGAGCTCAGAAAGCTTTTAATATAATAAGAGGGCTCAAAGAGCTTTCAGTTTTAACAGTAAGTGTAACCAATGCTTTGAATATAAGAGAGTTTCCTGAATCTTGATTTTTCTGTTCTTATTGTTTATAACTCAATCCCAAATTTCTCTAAAGTAATTTGCAACTTGTTTTCTCAGAGTGGGGTAACATGTATTCTTTGGTTCTCATGATTATTTTAGCTAAATAAACATTTTTTGCCCCAGTACTGAAAATAATGGACCGAAAAAATGTTTTTCACAGAGAAACACAACCTAAGCAATAAAAATGGGATATGATACAGTGCACATAGAGCAGAGTCCAGGAGACACAGAGAGAGAATGGAGAAGCCAGAAGAGAGTATTCTCTGAATCATTATCTTCCATTGTCTTGGTTGTTCTTATGTTTATGATAAAATGTTTGATATTGCCCTACCTATGAGTTAATCATATCTTTATTTTCTGAATATGCCAAATAAAATGACAATTAATTATTTTATAAACAAGCCAGAATAGATTAGTGTTCTTAAAAAATAAATTGAGGCATATTCGAAAGTTTGAGTAGTTTTAGAAAAACTACTCAAAAAGAAAAATTAATTGTAATAGGGCAGGACAAAGCAAAGCAGTTTAGAAGTTGTCCACATATAGGAGTTCGATTACAGACTTTTACAGAGAAAAGGCAAAAGCAAAGCAAGCAAATTATTGATTGTCTATAGAAAAACCTAGTTGACCCTGATTGGTTATTCTTAGGTTTCAATTTTATAACTTAAACCATTTATGAGCTTAGATTTGGTTTGCTTACAGAGGTCACCGGGGCATTAATGCTTCCTCAGTTTAATGGCCTCCTTGTTTAATTAATTTAACAGTGCATAAATAAATGTCATAGATAAAAGATATACTAAAAATCAGTTAATTTCCTGCAGTTGACATTAAGTTATTTATATGTGTAATTAGGAGAACTTCTTTCAGAGTGAATAGATAAGGTCAACCTGTGGTCATGTGGCATAAGAAATGTAATATATTTGTTCTTTGTCCTTGGTTTTCACCACAAAACTCCTAAAAATCTTAGACTTTCTTGGGTAATAGGAGGGTCTTTTGTTGTTCATAACAAACCCCTTTGCAGAACATTTGAATATATGGAATTTATGCCAATCAGGTGGCAGTTTCTCTAGACAGCCTTGGGATGGGACTGGGCTCCAGAAAAACCAAACAGCTAAATGGGGAACTTTCAGCCTCAGCAGTAACCTCCAAGGAAGAGAGCTAAAAATGAGCTCTATGAAAACTCTTGAACAATAGGCTTGGAGAACGTATGAGTTGGTGAACACATATTTGTGCTGGCCCAACAAAGACAAGGAAGCTCATAGTGTCCCACCCTCACTTCTGGTCTTACATATCTTCTCCATTTGGCTCTTTCTTAGTTGAATCCTTTGTAATGGACCAGTAAATGTCAGTAAGGTGTCTTTCCTGAGTTCTGTGAGCCCTTCCAGTGAAATATTCAGCTTGAAGGACAGGATTGTCAGAACTCCTGAATTTGTAGTCAGCACAGCAGAAGTGTGTGCGGTTTGGACACTTCCTCTGCAGCTGACATTTGAAGTGTGGGGCAGTCTTATGGAACTGAGCGTCTAAACCTGTGTAGTCTGATGATAACTCAGCATGGTCAGTGGGAGAACTGAATTAAATTGTTGGACTCTCATTTTGTGCTGAAGGATTTGTGAATCTCACAGGTTATATATTAATTGGAGTACAAGAATATAGAGTAACTTAGAGATTAAGAAGAAATAGTTGGTATTGTAATACTAATTATCATGAATATTAGAAATTTGAAAGATGAATTTGTCTTGTCATGTGAATAGACATACATACAAAAATATTTAACCTTCCATACCATTTCTATGTCTCTAAAACTGAAGTCATGATAAATAAATAAATATCCAAAAATGCTTTTAAATCCTCTTATGAAACTCCAGAAGCTATACTGTCGTAAGGCAAATCCATCCTGAATCACAGCCAACTCCTGTTATGTCAAAGGATCTTGCTGTAAATCTTATAATGCTGCCCAAATACAAAGACCCTGAGGATATAGTTAAAGCACAATGTGAGTATATCCTCTTACAAGATGGTCCAGGAGGCAAATGTTAATGTTGAGAAACTGCAGAAGAACCTACAAAATGGCAAACCTTTATTCAGAATCTGTCACCATTATCTCTCTGGCTGTGGGGGTGGGATACTCTGGAAGAATCACTATATTAGGAAGGCTTATTAGGAAATGAAAATAAATGAAAAGAGTAGGTATTATCAATATTTAACTTACCTCAAATTTAACATGTAATAAATTACTTTGCAGGGAGACTGACTATTTATGGTATTGTTACTGTCAGTAGTTGACTGACTCTCGGTAGGGAGAGAGCAAGGGAATTACACATTGAATTTAATAAACTGGGGAACATAAGCCTATTTGCTTCCCCAGGAAGCTACAGCTTCATGCTCCAGGTAGTACATAATTTGTCCTCGAAGGGAATTAACATTCCTCCCTTCCTGTTCCAGAGCCTGACTGTTGGGAGGCTCAAGGGGAAGAGCCTGACCCTAGAGTCCTGTAAGTCTAACAAGAGTAAGCCTTTCCAAAGCTCACAAAAACTTGGGAAGTTGATTGATTCTTTTGAAAAAGCAACTGGTCATTCCCAAACCCAAGCTAATACAATCCCAGGGGAACAAAGAACCTCTCTGTCTCTCTCTCTGTCTCTCTGTCTCGGGACCCACACTCACCCCATGCATTCATGTGTTCTTTCTTTCCTGGGAACACAAGACCATGTTGGTCTAGCAGCTACCAGAGCCCATGGCAGACTGCATGGACTCCAAAAGGACTAAGCTTTAATACGAGGCAGAAACTCTGAACACTGGGTTTTGCTTTGGCCTTGTTGAGGACAAGGTTAGATTTCTCCCATGACGGGATAAAGAGAGATGGGACATTGGAAGCCCAGGGAGCAGCTTTAACTTCCACCTGAATAAATTTTGGCACACCACAGTCTCTCATGTGTGGATCATTGGAATGCTTTCCTTGTAGTTCCATGGAAAAGAATTTTTTTATTGACAACAGTATATGTGTATATACACACACACGTGCACTCACACACATATATATAAAATTTGTTTTGTATTTCTTATGTTATTTCTTAAATTGACTGCAGTCATACAGGTTAAATAGCAGATATAAAACTAGAACTGAAATCTTGGTCTTTGGTACAACCCTCTTTCTATTCCAATGTTTTAAATTATCTGTTCCATTTTGTAACCATCTTGGAGTGTCATACCCCAGCTATCCCCTCCTCTCAATCAATCAGGCTGATCCCAATGTCAGTCTTCTCATGGAAAATGTCACACAGGCATTTTAAACAGGTTTGGAAATGATAGCAATTTCTGAAGTGTGCTCAGACCCATAAATTAACATGGAGTTATCTTTGCCACAGACCTTGAAGTGCTAATGCAGAGATATGTTCATAAGAAAAGACATTGGTGTCAGAGTTGATACAGCATAAGGGCAGCAAAACTTAAGGAAGAAATAAATTTTAAAAATTTGTCAGTCCTTAGGTTGCTTTTTATTTGGGTTTATCAATGCCCTGTTCTCTGTTAGCAGATTCCTAATAGATTTTAAGAAAATATACTGCAGCAAATAGTCCATTTATATCTCCTGACAAGGCAGTCATCCCGTTTCTTTGTATTTTTTCTTTTCTGTGAAAATAGGTTAGATAGTATTGGAGAAACTAGGCTTGTCTACTTTTCCTCTTTCCCTTGAGAAAAAAGTCTAAAGAAAACCAGAGTCTCATTCCTTAACATCTTTTTTTCTAGCTTTAAGCCAAAGAATTTAAATTATATCTCAATAAAGCTATTTTTTTAAAAGTTTGGTTATCAAAACCAGCCATGACCTCAAGCATCCATTCCCAAAAGAAACGAAAAGTATGAGGGTCTAGAGTTGCCTCATCACTTGTAGTTTATAACCCACTGATTTTTCCCACAAAACACGAGGACTCCAATCCTGTAACCAGTGCTCACAAATTGGTACGGAAGTAGCAAAGGAAACAAGAGACTCCAGCTTTCTTCTCAGGTTCCTCACCACTTCTACCATATCTCAATCTTTGCTTGTTTTTGATGGATTCTACCTTGTCACCACTATTATTTCTCATGTTTTTTCTCATTTGCACATGTGTAATACTTCTCATGGCTTCTCTTTATGAGATTATGTTGAGGTCATATAACAAAGGCCCTATAGTTCACATGTTTACACATCACGACAGAGACAGCTTTTATAACTACACTGGTTATTTTTGGTGCATTTTATCTGGAAATACAGCAGAGCACTTTGGTTTACATCATAGGATTCAGAAAAGAGCTGCTGGCATTTAAATCCTGGCAATTATTACTAGCTCCGTGTCCTTGGACAAATTACAGTATATGATTCAATTTTCTTATCAGTAAATCTATTGCAATAATATCTATTCATAGATCTGTTTGAGAATAAAATGAAATAGCACAAATTCTTTATGAAGGTCTCCATTATGCCTTAACTATTATTACAAACCCAGGTTTCAACTTTACATTTGACAATGATGTATAGTTATATAGACAAATGCTGCAATAACTTATATTGTAATGGGAATTTTTAATTTTTCTCACAAATTTGTGTACCATGGCATCCTTTGGAATATCCTATTAACTGAAAGAGCGTGTATCAAAGGAGCATTATTTGATAACCGGTTTGCAAAAAAGCTTATGTATGGCAAAATATAGCCCGTGGGACTCTTCTCTTATTTTTGCAGCCTTCCTCATAAAGTTTTACATATACAGAGTGACCATTTCTCGATTCCTCTGAAGAGCAATGTATGATGTTTGGAGCAGCATGCTCCATCTAAATTTATTATAAACCTCACCACAAACTTTAAAGTCAGAAGTGATTATTTCACTCTACGTATGGAGGCATGGCGTCTCAGAACTGTCTACTGACTTTCCCAAGGCAATGTAACCAATCATTGTCCAACCAGCAGTTTGAACAAGGTTGTGAATCCAGACTCGTCCTTTCCTCAGCTGCTAATCATTTTACAGAGAAATATTTTTAAGCTTCTAAATATATTCATTTGATTTAAAATGCATGGAAAGAAGGAATGAAGTCTTGAACTCTTTAAAAGTTTGGATGGCATAATTTTCCAACTGAAGGACATGACAGCAGCCTTAGGCAGGCGTACTTCAGGCTTCTGCCTCTCCTTAAAAAGCAGCGTAATCCAACTTGAGCAAAGAGGGTAGAAAGGATAAGATGAGAAGTCTTAAAAACTGGGAACTGAATAGATAACTTGGTTTGAAGAATATGTAAAATTTAAAGACTACAGTGATGGATAAAAACACAGAAACTGTGTGTGGGAAGGTGTTTATCACAATCAGCAATGGAGGTAAATTAAAACAGAAGACAGTGCCAGAAGCGCTGGAAATGGCTTAGGCTACATGTAGACAGGAGAATAAAAATAATCTGCAGTTTCAGGAGCACTTAATAACCCTGTACATCATAACATAGTAAAGTATTTGCAGATGGAAATGTTAAATAACTTTCTAAGTCTGGTGTATACAGAAAATAATCTATGTATGATTGCCTAAATAATCACCTTTGTTATTACTCAGATATATCACACGTATTCATCAAATAGGCCAGTGGTTTGCAATGAGGTGTACATCAGAATTACCTATAGAACTTGTTAGAAGAGACCCCTGCTTCTCTCTCCAAATTTTTTAGTTTATTACATTTGGGGGAGAGGGACCTAAGAATTTGCACTTTTAACATAGCTCCAAGTGATGCTGATGCTACTGGCCTCAGGAAGACACTTAAAGAACCACCTAAGTAAGTATTGTTACTTATAAATTTACTTTTAAAATATATCATCTGTGAATCACTAACCCATCATAGTCACAAGGTCAGTATTAGAACCCAGTCACTAAGAAACATGGGAGATTCTTAGATATAAACTTCAAACTCATTGACCATTGGTTTGGGATATGTAGTTCCTGTATATACATATTGTAATTGAAAACCTTATAACTACCTCATTAAAATTTTGTTCTAGGAAATTGGAGCATATTTTTGAGGGAAGCAAAGAAGAGAATCCTCATATACTTAAGTGCTCTTTAATTATTTTTTTAGTTACATTCATAGTAAGAGAAATGCACAACTTACACACATACTATATGCACATGCTTAGTGTGAGTGCACCCATTCTTTTCACATCATAAGACCACAAATGATTCTTGCCTTGAAGAATTGGCCATAGGGTTCAAAGGACCTATCTACACATTGCACAATTTAAAGTATAAGAAAAATAGAAACAGACTAATGCCTAAATCTTTTCTTTTAATACAACAAACTGTTAAGTAGATAATGCCATTTAGATTTTTTTAATTAAAAAGCTATACATGAACCTCATTATTAATTGCAATGTGCAGTTTGTAATTTTTGCTTTGAATTCCTGAAAGAAACAGGGAAATATTTATTGGCAGCTCAAATATTTCTTGAATAATGGTGTAGCTTTTTTCCCTTTTGATGGAAAAAGTTTCCAGTCGTAGAAAAGATAATAAAAAATGAAGGATTTACCCCTAATCTAGAGCAGAAAAATCCTGTTTGAATCATTTAATTCTTCCAAATGAGAGACACTTATCTCTAAAGAATTGAAGAATAGACTTTTCTAGATACATGAAACAATAACAAACGACAATAAAAATTCCACTACCTCCAATCACTTTTTTTCTTTAATCATGTATCAATGTATACTGTAGAACAAATTCATGGAAAAACTCATTATTGCAAATGAGATTTTAGAACGCTCAAATTCTAATTTTATTAATTATTTAGTTTATTTAAAATTTATTTAGGCATTTTAGCCCTGGCTGGTATAGCTTCGTGGATTGAGCGTGGGCCTGCGAACCAAACAAGCACGGTTTGATTCACAGTCAGAGCACAAGCCTGGGTTGCAGGCCAGTTCCCAGCGGGGGACGCACGAGAGGCAACCATACATTGATATTTCTCTCCCTCTCTCCTTCCCTTCCCCTCTAAAGAAAACTAAAACAAAATCTTTAAAAAAAGAAGTTAAAAAAATAAAATAAAATTTATTTAGGTATTTTAAAAACTATTTTAAATATGCTTTGCGCCAAGCAACATTAAACAATCCCTCTGAGTACAATGTGGTATGCTACTCACTGGTCTAGGAGACAGGAGTCCTCCCTGTGTTGTACCCAGATTCTGACTTTCTTGCAGACTTTTGTCTAGTCATACTTAGATGTATGATGTCATTTTTTCCTATTTTAATTAAAGTGGCCATAATGACTAAAGTTTGTAAAAGCACTTGCAGAGTTGATAAAACACATACAAATTATATAAATATCAAGAGTATTCAAGAGTATATTATTATTATTATTTGAGTATAGTAGTTAATTGTATATCTGCCTAAACAAGGACATTATTATTATTTAAGAGTATAGTAGTTAATTGTGTATCTGCCTAAACAAGGAAATTAACTGATGCAGACACTGGCAAATAGTGTCCTCAGTGTTGTGGATGAGATACGAGACAACTTTGCATGGACTACAGAGTCCTGTGGAGGGAAAGGGGTGGCATGGCCACTCTCTCAAGGGGAGAGCACGCCCGACCCTGGCCTTGACAAGCTTTTATTGCTTTTCTGGGCACATTGTATTTAGGATGGTCCTCATTTAGTATGCACATGTTCACTATGTGGTTATCTTTTACAGAAAACAAAGGAGGAGATACTGCTAATCACATCACAGAAGAAGGATATTTGCAAATGCAAAGGGAAAAGTGGTTGAGCTGGTTACATTCATCCTTGGAAGGTTTAGCATAGATTTTAGGAATTAACTTTAAAGATATGTGGTAAATGTTTGCTGCCTCAATTCAAGGTGAGGAAATTTTAGCAAAAAGCAAGTCTCAAAGTAGCCTACATACAATGCAGGCCTGATTCCCCACTGGAGAACCTATCCATGGGCGTGGGCGTGGGTCCTGTGCATCGAACCTTGTTTTCCACTGGCCTTTCCGAGTGGGAGCTGGGCCCATGCCATGCAGAATGGTCTCCTATAATTAACTTACTTTGTGTGTCTATTCATATGTTATGTCGGGTTGGTATATTTATAATCTGATCGATATTTCCTTGTGTGAAATGGTCTATTAGTCTAAAGAATAACTTTATGCATATTATTTAAATATGTTTGGGCCAACAGCTCCTTTAGATTAAATAAACTTCCTCATAGCATGCACAGTAAATAAGTTGAAACATTACATAAGTAAATACATTATATTATCAATAAATAAATATAAACACAAAAAGGAAAAGTTCTGGAAGAAAACGACTAATTCTTTGTGACTTGAGTGTAAAATGATTTCTTAGGACACAAAAATAAAACATCAATTTTTTCATAATTTTGATATCATCAAAATAAAAACATACTGTTTTTCAAAGAAATTGCTAATAAAATGTAAAAGCAAATGGATAGCCTGGGAGAAAGTAATCACAATATAGTACATGTACCTAAAAAGGAAAAGAGACTTGTTTCTGTAATATATGCAATATAGAATTATAAATAAATAGTAAATACCAAACATTCCTATAAAAATGAACAAGGGATTTGGACACTTCCAAAACTAAAATATACACATGTTCAATAACTACAAAGAAAACATTCAGTATTCTGAGCCAAAAATAAAATTCAAATTAAAACCACAATACAACTATAGACACACTCAAATGTCTTAAAACATGGCAATATCATGTGTTGATATGAAGAGGTCCAACTTGAACTTATATTTATACTGTAGGTGAAAATGTACCTGCTTTGGTGGTGGGCACAGTCATTTTGGCAAACAGCTTTGCAGTTTCTTATTAAGATAAATATACAACTCCTTTATGATTCAACATTCCAATCTTCGGTGGTTACCCAAGAGAAATAACACCCCCTCAAAGACTTGTATTCAAATGTACATAGCAGTGTTCATTCTTAATAGCCAATGAATAGGAACACATTATATGTCCATCAAAAGGTGAATGGATAAACAATGTGTAAAACATTCACTAAATAATATATCTTTCATCAATAAAAAATAAATAAACTAAAAAACCACCCAACAACCTGAGTAAAACTTTCAACATT
>PVKM010048599.1:0-11159 GCA_004027735.1 Carollia perspicillata
CAGTCACTGAGGGTATCATCAAATCAGGTAAGGACATTGGGCGGAAGTTATCCAGCTGTGTTGTCGATGTCTCTATGGAGGCTTTAAAGTGCAAGTTGCTAATTTCAGATGTATAAACTGCTCACACAATTTCGTCAGTGACACTTTGCTTCAACAGCACAAACCTTGCACTTTTTTTTTCCAGGTCATCGAAAACAGGTTTTAAAGAGCCAAATATTTCTGAGCTACAGAGTCCCAGTATTCAGTTTATTCTACTGGGTGATATGAATGTCATCAGTCAAAACATACTCAGCACTGTGCCCCTAGTCAAAGAACTTTACAGCAACTCCAAAATACTAAAACTTAACATGAGATAATAACATTTTCTGAATATACTAATATGATCCAGAAGCTCCCATTTTCTTTCTAAATAAGTGAAAAGTTAAAATAAAGTTATTCTGGTCAACAAAGCCATTATGCATGATTCCATAATTACACATCAGGTTTTCTAAAGAAAGTAATAGTTTCCTTTTCATTCGCTGTAAATCCTATGAAAGTACCTTGCAGTGCTTCACTCAAAAAGCTGGCGCTTACATATTCATTGCTTGGCTGCTCTCAGTGAGAGCTGCGAAATCCGGATTGGTTTTACTTGCACTTCAATTACTACACTATGGAATCAATCACCCTGAAAACCTGATGTACACAGGATCCTACACACAGTGACTATCATTCACAATCAGTCTGAAAAGACACATCAAAGGCTGCACTTGCAAAAGCTATTCTCTACTGCAATTGTGTATTGACAGAAGATCCAGTAATAATTTTTTAAATGGGTAGGCTCAATTCTTCATCAAGATTCACTTCTACCATCTTCATAAAGACTTTTCTGATTCTATTGCCACACTAATCGCCTTGATTTGCATTTATTTTTATTCCTTTGTAAAATTTCTCTGATTGCCCTAGCCAGGTAGCTCAGTTGAACTAGAGGGGAGAGGGGAGGGGAATAATGGGGGAAAGAAGGGGAAGGGGCAAGCAAAGGAACACGAACAGAGAACTCATGGGCACGGACAATGAGAGGGATTGACTGTGGGGGCGGGGGCGGGGGAGGGGTGAGCAATGGGGAAAAAGGCAGAACAACTGTAAGTGAACAATAAATTTTTAAAAAAGAATACTTGATTTCAATTTGGAAATAGTGTAGAAATGTTCAAGACAGGTTCATTTACTATTCATATGTTTGATTATTATTATTAAGTTGCTTATTTTTTTTAAGTTACTTACTGCATGTACATGTTTAATTACTATTTTCTTAAGTGCTTAGAATGATTTTCTTATTAGGTTTCCAAGTATGCCCCACTGGGCAGTTGAGGTGTTTGAGAAATCAGATACATTAAATATGTAAATGAGGTTTCAAATTGAATTACCTAAATTGGAACCAGAATTAGTTTTTTTCGAGAAACTTTAACTTTTAAACTTGAATTAACCAAATGTTAATAAAATAATAAATGAAAGAGACTATTCTTACTTTTATGTAATAGCGACTAGATTTAAAAATAGAATCATAAGATTTGTAGATTGAAATAGGTTTCTGAATGCATAGCCTTAATATATTAAATATCAATTTAAAACCCAATTAAATGGAGGAAGTCCTGTAAAAATTCCCCTTGGACAATAAAATACTCAACCTGCAGGCAGGGACTTTCTCTGCTATGTTTACCCTGGTGTCTGTAGGGCCTGAAACTGTGTCTGCACACAGCAGGCAGTCAGAAATGAATATTGGCTCGCATGGCTTTGGGGCGGAAGCTACTGGAGCAATGTCTTCAACTTCAACCTGGTATCATTCTGAAGACCAAATCAGAGCAACAGTCATGCCAACGCTGATGAAAAACCGGTGTTGTAGAATACGGGCAGATTTAAAGAAATTTAACTTTCAGAATAGGATTGCCAAGGGATACTGTGGACGACAAGGCCTGTAAGGTTTGTTCCTCGGCTGGTGACTGTAGGTGGATGACAGGAAGAGAAGAAGCGGGGAGCTGGAGGGCGCACTGCCGAGTCAGACATAAAACTAGCCAGCCTCGGGTTCCCTCAGGGGGATCTCCCACCTGCTACTAAAGCCAAAGCAGAAGCCAGGCCAGTCCCAAGGTGTTGGACACTTGAAAGAGGTCAGCAGAGCACATGTAGGCACTTTTAGAGTTAGCTGAAAACCTTTAGGAAAAAAGTGCGCTGATTAGAGGAACTGATGAAATTTGAATATAGCACCAATAAAACTGCAGAGCATTTTGGAGGAAATGGGGCCCAGGTAGCAGAGTAGACCGTCACTTCCCAGACATGAGCAGGGAAGGGAAGGGATTACAAGGAGTAGTAAGTAAAAAAAAAAACAAAAAAAAAACAGGCAAGTCTGAGGAAGTAATTGCCTTTTTTTAAATTTATTTTTAAGTTCTGAGGTTTGGCTTCCTCTAAAGGTATAGACTCAGGAGAATCTTTTATAATGACAGCAAGAGAGTAGGTGAGGGGGAACACAAACATTCCCACAGGTGAGAAAGTGCAGATTTAAGCAAAAATTGTAAGTTAATTCTATGGACACTGCTTGACACTAGAGCACATAAATGAGCCAATAAAAATGTTGAAAAATGTGTTCCTAGCACCTAGTATGTGCCAGGACACCATGGTGGCCAGTACAGGCAGGTCCCCATCCACACGGGCTTACATTCTAGTGGGAGAATTGTAATCTGAACTAATGCCTATTTAAAATGTAAAATAAATGTTGTCTATAATAGAATATCGTGTGGTAATAGCTGCTATAAAGACAAATAATAAAGCAGGGGAAGGAGACAGAGAATGAAAGGACTTCGGAGGATTGTTGGGGCGAGGAGGAGCAGACCAGAGAGCTCAATTCTGGCATTTTGGGGCTAGGAGATAGAAGGCTGGGAAAGAAGAAATAGAAAGTTGGTTATCCTGAGAATCGCCGTCTCTGGAAAAATTACCCAGCCTTAGACAATGGCATGACAATTACCTCTAATTTCCCCACATGATGGCAGCCTTGATTCTGAGACTAAAAAGTCTTAAACTCTTTTCCATCCCTTCCCTTCTCCCTGGCAGATGGTTGCACGTATAAGCAACTGTCATTACAGATCTTCTCGTGGTATTTCTAAATAAATCAGGGTCCTGTGGACCAAAAATATAGTGTTTTTCAAGACAGTTGGCTACACAACAGCATGTGAAACCTGTTTGGTGATGAATTCGATGGGTGAGGAAGGAGCATGAGCCGCCCATGAGCAAGGTTCCGTTACCAGCACGGGAGATCTGGAGGGAGGCAACGGCAACAACCCCTTCCCATTTCCCCTCCTCTAGTCCTCTAGCCGGAGCTGAAGTGCAAGTAGCAAGTTAGAGAAACCTTTGTGTATGCCTCTCAAAATGGATTAACTCTTTGTCCCCTGTGTGATTTACTTTTGGCTTAGGAACTCAGAAAAGCAGAGCAATTTATTCACTGGTTGTTTTCAAAAGAAGAGGGATCACAGGATGAGTCCAAACACTGACTCATCTAACAAAAGGTACACGATCGTGACAAACTGAACTAGTTCGAACTTTTTGTCCTAGAGCCCAGGGAGCCTGCAGAAGTCTCTCCCGGGGAAGTCTCTCCCTACTGAACACAAGACCCAGAAACCCAGTACCTATCTGAACCCCTGATGTAATAAGGTCATTCAGCCTCTGCTTGAATACTTCCTGTGATAAGAAGCTCATTTCCTCACGAAACAATCATTTCACTTCTCCTCACGTTTAATTGTTGCCCAGCATTTTTGTGCTCAAAACTCCAGGGCACCTCATGGTAACCCTCCCTGAGTGCTTCTGCTCTGCCTCATCAGGTCCTCAAAATTTCATTAATCACTCTATAAATTCCTCAGATAAGAACTGCAAATGCAACTCAAAACCCCCTCCATTGTAATTTTAAAAAATATGTTTTATTAATTTCAATGTTATGATACAACTTTGTGAATACATATTTAAAAGATGCCCTTTTAGTACTTAAATGGCATCTACTTAAAATGAAATTTATCTGGAAAAATATCTAAAATTATAAAAAGCATTGAAGCATTTATTCCTAAGATTAAATATTGAGCAACTCTAACTATATCATAAAATCCTTATTTTAGTTAACGGCTAGAAAGTAATCTGAATAAATTTATTCTTAAAAATAATTTATTTATTTTTACTTAACACCTATATATTTGATTTATGAAATAAAGGATAAAGTATATTCTCTTCAAGCATTGGCTTAGATGTTATGAGAAGTTGCAAAAACAGACCAAAGGGAAAAAAAATAAATGAGAAAATCTAATAAAACAAACCAAGTCAAACATTTCAAAGGTCACTTTTTAATTACTTTACAAAGCGTTCATTATGTAAACAAAACTCTACTCCACAAGTCATACTACTCCCCCACCACCACTCTGATTCTTAGAGAAAATGGCTAAAAGCATTCCAGGGGGTTCCTTTGTCTCTGAATACTAATATTAAATAATCTGTGAGCATGATGCAAAGCACACACATAAGGATTTATCCAAGACACAGAGGCTCGCCACAGAACTTAAAAACTGACCTGCATAATTCATGTAAGTGCCACGTCTTCGAGGTGGTGAATCATTTCCTTTGCTTTAAAATATTTTCCACATTTCACAGAGGTCCATTCTCAGTTTATTTTCTTTCAAAAATGTTACTACGCATTCACAGTCAGCTACTTAAACTTTAATTGTAATAATAAACTGTCATTTTTCCCTGCCGCTTGACCGATCTCTGCCATGTGGGGCACTAGGCTTTGTACCTCAAATAAGATGTCAAGAGGTACATCTTCCAGGAATAGAACAGACATGTTTAAGGGTATGCTGGCACCTTTGATGTCGCAGCATGGAGCCTGCAGTCCAGCTGGAGGCTGGACCAGAACAGAGGTGACAGGTGCTGGCTGGGGCCTGGGTTCCAGCACACTCGGACTTGTGGAAACGTGGCCAGTGACAGCAAATTACACGTTGCTTGCTTCTCTTCCTTTAAAATTGCCTTTGTAAGTAGCCCAGGCAGAAGTAAGTGAAAAACAGACAGTCCACTCTCCTGGAAGTCACTTGGAAAGGGTCCTTGAGTAGAAAAAGCTACCCCAGGCTCAGCTAGGTGACAGTCCCTGCTCCACAGTGACAACTCTGAGAAGGCCATGGGCTCTGCCTCACTCTCTCCACGAAAGCATTTTGCCATCCCCCACTTCTTGGTACCAATATCTGCATGTGTCAGCTTAGGCTGCCATTATAAAGTGCCATAGACTGGGTTGATAAAACAACAGAGATTTATTTCTTATGGTTCTGGAGGCTGGAAAGTCCAAGATCAAGGTCTGGCAGGGTTCGGTTTCTGGTGAAAACTCTTCCTGGCTTGCAGACAGCTGCCTTCTCCCTGTGTCCTCACATGGCTGAGAGAGAGAGCTCTCTTTTTCCCCTTTTTTAAAAAAATAAGACCATAGCCTTATTGGATTACTGCCCCACTCTTATGACCTCATTTAACCTTAATTACCTCCTAACAACCCTAGGTCCATATACAGTCCTAACTGGAGGTGGGTGGGTGTTGGGGTTTCAACATATGAATTTTGGAGGAGATACAATTCAGGCCATAGCAACTAGAAAAGAAACTGATTGAATGGAAAAGGAGTAGCTCACAAAATCTTAAAGTTTAGAGTACCAGAGACAGAAAATTGGCAAGAGAAAAAAGAAGCTGGACAGCCAGAACCATGCCCCAACCATGCCCAGAACCATTCAAATGAGGATCCCATTGCCACCACTGTATGCCAGTGCCGAGGCTGTCGGCCTCTGCTGCCCCAAAATCCAGCTGCTGGTGTCATAGGCATTGCCACCACCACCAGCCTAGGTACTCACTGGTCCTGCCTCTGTCAGTCTCAGTTCAACATCCCAGGAATCTGATTAAGCGAGCCTAGGTCACAAGCCAGAAACCTAGCTGCACAGGATGCCGGGAAAGCAAAATTTGGGCTTTTTTCTTAGCTTCTTTAGTGCAAGACAGGCTTCCTACCAAGATGAATATGATACAGAGTTCTTTAACATAGGAAAAGCATTCAAATGCTAGACAGACACCTCTCCAAATGACAAATACCCCTATGATTACTATCTTCTGTTACAGATGGTAAGTGTATATATGTATATATTTTTTAAAAACAGAAGTTTCATGAAAAATATACCCTTCTTACAGCCATAAACTCTAATAATGTCAATCTCTTCTATTTTACATTATTAAAAATGTCTGGCTATTAACAAATGAATTGATTTTTTTACACACTAGATCATAAATCTCAATATGAAAAGCCTAGGACTAAGATTAAAGTCAACAAAAATGGAAAATATTTAGGAAGTTATCCAATTACTAGATGACAAAGGATAAAAGTGTGCACCCTGGCTGGTGTGGCTCAGTGGATTGAGCACAGGCTGTGAACCAAAGGGTCATGAGTTCGATTCACAGTCAGGGCACATCTCTGGGTTGCAGGCCAGGTCCCCACTGGGGGCCAAGTGAGATGCAACCACACATTGGTATTTCTCTCCCTCTCTTTCTCCCCACCTTCCCCACTATCTAAAAATAAGTAAATAAAATCTTTAACAAAAGGATAAGGGTGTGGACTAGGGCACTAACTGGGGAAATAAAACATTGAGGACAAATATGAAATACTTTGAAGATGAAATATTGACAGGACTTCCAGATTAATTAATGTTAGTTGGAATTATGGAGAGAAAAGCATAAAGATAAAATGTAAAATTTCTAGTCCAGATAACAACTTATTTCTTAACTAAATTAAGCTCCTTCACTGTAGATGTGGTTGAATCGTTAGCTTGACTAACAAATTTTCAAACACCAGCAGAAAAAAATGAGCCAAAGTCTTGGACCAAGTAAGACACCCTGGGTAAACAAGTCAACACAAAGGACTGTGTCAAAAAAGATCAAATTGATGTCAGGCATCTATATTGTACTGCGTTTCTGGGAAAGTTTGGAGAAGAGAAAATTTTGAAAAAGATTTCCAACTAAGGGGAAAAATAGTATACATGAACCAAAAGAGGAAAAGAATATCTGAAAGTAACATAGTATATTCAATATTTTTAGTATTCTTTACTGATATAAAGATACTTTGCAAATTTAGGAATAATATAAAATACCTAAATGAATTTATTCAAAAAAGACTAGAGAGAGAAGAGAAATGGAAATTAGCCTTGTGAACCTTTTCCCAGAAATGGACTATGTAAATTTAACTGATATCTCCATGACATAGCAAAGAAAGGGAAGAGGGGGAATGCCATAAACTACAGATCAGGCAGACAGAAGTTGGTCCTGAGCAAAATGCAGGGAGAGATAATCATATGACTGGTTTATTTGCCTACCTGCATTTCTGCTCTGCCAGCCTATGAGCATCCTGAGAGAAGGCACTGTGGCCTATTGTTATTTCTGTCTCTGGTGCACACACTACACACAATGGCACATACTTTAAAAAACAGTGGTGGAAAGAAATTGGACTAAGTGGGAAAATGTTGAAACATAAGGAAATAAATAACAGAGTGGAGGACATTTGTAGGTAATTTCAAAGAGTTCTGATCAATGTCCACCAACAGAGAGACCTTCATTGGCTCATCCCTGGGCGATGTGACTGTGACTTCTTAATCAACAAAACAAACAAGCAAGCAAAATATAAACAGAGACACTGAAATAAAGAACAGATTGACAGTAACCAGAGGGGGAGAGGGATAACGGGGGAAAATAAGGGAAGGTCCATCCAGGAACATGTATGAAGGACACACGGACAAAGCCAAAGGAGGTAGGATCGAGGGTGGGAGGTGGGGATGGGTGGGGTGGGGGGAATGGTGAGGGGGAAATGGAGGCAATTATACTTGAACAACAATAAAAAAATTACTTTTCAATTATAATTTACATTCAATATTCTTTTTTATTAGTTTCAGGTGAATAGTATAGTGGTTAGACAATCATATACTTTACAAAGTGTTTCCCCCAATACCCCCAGTACCCACCTGTCATCATACATAGTTATTACAATATTATTGACTATATTCCCTGTGCTATATTTTACATCCTTGCAACTACTTTATAACTGCCAACTTGTACTCTTAACCCCTTCATCTTTTTCACCCCTTCCCCCCAAACCCCTCCCTCTGGCAAACATCAGTTTGTTCTCTGCATCTATGAGTCTGTTTCTATTTCGTTTGCCCATTTATTTTGTTCTTTAGATTCCCCCACATATATGCGAAATCACATAGTATTTGTCTTTCTCTGTCTGACTCATTTCATTAGCATAATACTCTAGGTCCATCCATGCTCTTGCAAATGGTAAGATTTCGTTCTTTTTGTGGCCAAGTAATATTCCATTGTACATGTGTAACAGAGCTTTATTTACTCGTCTGTTAATGGGCACTGGGGTTTCTTCCACATACTGGCTAATGTAAACAATGTTGCTATGAACACAGAGGTGCATATATTTTTTCAAATTAGTGTTTAAAAAATTGAAATGGACTGCTTTGCTTTAATATTGTTACCAACACTTGTGAAAAATTAAGATCATATGTATATCAAATTAATGATTGACTCAGCTTTGAGAGATAAAACTAACATACTAGATAACTGAGTCAGGGCAAAAAAAAAAAACCTAGAATGAGCACCAACTTTAAGGGCATGAGTAACAAAAATGTAACAGAAGTCAATAAATGGTCCTACACCGCAATAGTAACAACAGACAAACCAGGTGCATTAGTACAGCACAGGGAAATATGCAATGACTAAGACTTCCAATTCTCCCACTTTCGGCTGGCCAGAAAACCTGAAATCTCTTCTTCTAAAATCTATTTAAAGACTCTAGACAGAATATAATGGATACCCTTTAAGTACCTAGCTAAATCTGTAAAACAAACAAAAAGAACGTTAGAAAAAATACCTAGAGATTAAAAAAATGAAAAAAAATAAAAGAAGTGTATGAGCTAATGCTGGGGCAACCCCCTGGGAATATTGGGGGTAGTAAAAGATTTCTAGTATCAATAACCAGGGTTTAGACCAATATAAAGTGAGGAGTTGAAAATAAGATCCCTTTATAAACCTGGGACCCAAAAGCAAATAAAACAACTTTCCTATCTACCTATCAGCATGGGAAGTGACAATGAAATCCGCCTGTTTTGCCTGAACACTGGGTGGAAAAAGAAAAGGTCTTCCCTCAGCATTCCTAACCATTGATCTACCCATGTGCATAACTGAGGTATAAATGTACACCGCCCAACCGGTCTGCATTTCTCCATCACTGAAATTAATATAAAAAGCATTTTGAAGCTGACGATAGCTCTGGGACAGCAGGCAGAAGCAAAAACAAACCTAGTCTATAGTGACATGCCCTTAACACTGTAACTGTAGTATAAGACTGCAACAACCAAAACCCCACCGAAATAACCTAACAATCCAAAACAGTGAAGCCCACAAGGACCCAATCCACCAAGAGTCAGCAAGTGTTACAAACAGCAGGTCCAGACCCCCAAGAACTTTTGATATAAAGATCATACAGCACATGTGTTTAAAATTACTAAATACTTAAAATAAGTAATAAATGTAATAGCAAGACACTATGAAAAGAACAAATAGAAAAGACATGACCAACTAAAATTATGAAAATGAAGATATAACCACTGAAATTTTAAAAAATTAATGTAAGAGCTAAACAGGTTAGACATAAGTGAACAAATGATTAGTAAATTAGATGAAATAGCTGAGAAAATTACCCAAAATGCAACAAAGAGCAATATAAATATTAAAATATATGTATTTTTAAAGCCTAAGAAAATATCACAGAATAAAAAGGAAAATGTATGCTTAATATGAATTATAAAAGGAGGTATTAAAGCCTGGCCAGGTGGCTCAGTAGGTAGGCACATCATCTCATACACCAAAAGGTTGCTGGTTCAATTCCTGGTCAGGGCATGTGCCTAGGTTGTGGGTTTGATCCCTGGTTGGGGCACATATGGGAGGCAACTGATTGATGTTTCTCTCTCACTCTTGCTCTCTCCCTTCCTCTCTCTCTAAAATCATGGCACATATCCTTAGGTGAAGATTTTTAAAAAGCCAGGCATTAAAGAGAATGAAAGAGAAAAATTCTTCAATGAAAAAATAGCAGAGAATTTTCCAGAACTGAAGACAGATGTGAGGCCTTAGATTTAGGAAGCACAATGAGCCCTAAGAAGGAGAAATACAAATAAATCCACATGGAAACATATTATTGTGAAACCACAGAACATATACACAAAATAAAACTCTTGAAAACAGTGCAGGAAATTGGAGGGGGGGAAGAGACCAATTAGACTAAAGCATATTTCTCAACAGCAGGAATTAAAAGATGATAGGATGATAGCTTCAAAGTATTAAGAAAAAATAACTGTCAATCAGGAATTCAAAATTCAACAAATATATAAATCAAATGAAATAAATAAATACTGAGAGTTAACAATTAAAGGATGCTCTCTGAAAGAGCTACCAAAGGATGTACTTCAGGAAGAGGAAAATTAAAACCAGAAAGAAGTGAAAAAGAACATTGAGCAAAGAAACTGAAAAAAATATGGGACAATTCACACATTCACTGATTTATTTATTTATTTGTTTAGAGAGAATGGCGAAGGGAGGGAGAAAGGGGGAGAGAAAAATCATCGTGAGAGAGAAACATTGATCTGATGACTCTCTCACATATCCTGAAATTGCAACCTAGGCAAGTGCCCTTATAACAGGGTGCAGCCAAGAAGGAGGCCCCAAATAGGGATGTGAAATGGGGCCCCAAAACTCAAGGTGTCCAGGAAACATTAGAAAAATATATAGGATGTCTTCACCCCTCCCCACCTACAGGTTTGAGTTGAGGGAAGGGACACATGGAGCAGGGCCATTGAGAGCTGTTTTGCATAGCAACAGCTTTGCAGCTAACCTCTGGCATGGTCATTTAACATATCTATAACCTTTAACTGGTTTCATAGATTTGTTAAATAGCTGTGGCCATGCTTTGAGCCAGGGGGATGGAAGCGACTTCCGCCCAAGATGTAACTGGGAGGCAACTCCCCCTGGTTATAACACCTGCATGAGAGCTTGGAGATGACTGGCTCCACACCATGGGGCCACACCTGCCC
>PVKM010048600.1:0-11159 GCA_004027735.1 Carollia perspicillata
GCACCTTTGGAACCAGCGACCCCTCACCTTTTCCACCCGCTCCCATCTGGCGATCACTAATTTGTTCTGTGTACCTATGAATTTGTTTCTGTTTTGATTGCTCATTCATTTTGTTTTTTAGATTCCACATATGAGTAAAATCAAAAGGTATTTGCCTTTCGCTGACTAATTTCATTCAGTATAATGTGCTGTAGGTCCACTCATGTTGTCACTATGGGAACATTTTTTATTTTTTTGTGACTGAATAATAACCCATTATATATACAGGGCTAGGCAAAAGTAGGTTTACAGTTTTATGTGAAACACAGAGTTTATTCTTGTATTATAATTTATCAATTATTATTTTCCACACAGACAACTGTAAACCTACTTTTGCCTACCCCTATATGTCCCACATCTTCTTTATCCATTTGTCTATAAATAGACACTTAGATTGTTTCCATATCTTGGTTATTTTTTTAAAGATTTATTTTTAGAGAGAAGGGAGGGGAGGGAGAAAGAGAGGGAGAGAAACATCAGTGTGTGGTTGCCTCTCATGCCCCTCCAACTGGGGACCTGGCCCACAACCCAGGCATGTGTCCTGATTGGGAATCGAACTGACAACTTCTGGGTTCACAGGCCGGCACTCAACCCACTGAGCCACACCAGCCAGGGCCATATTTTGGCTATTGTAAACAAAGTTGCAGTGAACACAGGGGTACATATACCTTTTTAAATTAGTATTTCGGAATACTTTGGATAAATACACAGAAGTAAAATTTCTGGGTCATATGGTATTTTCATCTTTAAGTTTTGGAGGAAACTCCATACTGTTTTCTGTAGTGGCTGCACCAGTTGACAACACCAGCAACTGTGCACGAGGACTCCCTTTTCTCCACATCCTCATCAACACTTGTTGTTTGTTGATTTATTGATGGTAGCCATTCTGACAGCTATGAGGTGATACATCATTTTGGTTTTATTTGTTTTTGGAAAAGATTTTATTTCTTTATTTTTAGACATGGGGAAGGAAGAACGAAAGAGAGGGAAAGAAACATCAATGTGTGGTTGCCTCTTGTGCGTCCCCTACTAAGGACCTGGCCTGCAACCCAGGCATGTGCCCTGACTGGGAATTGAACCAGTGACCCTTTGATTCCCAGGCTGGCACTCAATCCACTGAGGCACACCAGCCAGGGCATCATTATGGCTTCACTTTGCATTTCTCTGATGATTAGTGACATTGAGCATTTTTTCATATGTCTATTGGCCATCTGCATGTCCTCTTTGGAGAAGTGTCTATTCAGGTCCTTTGCCCATTTTTAAAATTGGATTGTTGTGTGTTGAGTTTTATAAGTTCTTTATAAATTTTGAGTAATTAACCCCTTATCAGATGCATCACTGGTGAATATGTTCTCCCATATAGTGGGTTGTCTTTTCTTTTTGTTGATGGTTTCCTTTGCCATGCAAACGTTTTTTAGTTTGATATAGTCCCATTTGTTTACTTTTTCTTTTATTTCTCTTGCCCAAGGAGGCAATTGGGCAGAAAAAAATATTGCTACAAGAAATGTCTGGGATTTTACTGCTTATGTTTGCTTCTAGGGTTTTTATGGTTTCAAGTCTAACCTTTGTCTTAAATCCATTTTGAGTTTATTCTTATATGTGGTGTAAAAAGGTGATCTAGTTTCATTTTTTTGCACATGTGTCCAATTTTTCCCCAACACCATTTATTGAATAGATTATCTTTTACTTCATTGTATGTTTTTGCACCCTTTGTCAAATAGTAATTGAACATGAAGGTGTGGGTTTATTTCTGGGATCTCTATTTTGTTCCATTGATCTATATGTCTGTTTTTATGCCAGAACCATGCTGTTTTGATTACTATGGACTTATAGTACAGTTTGGTATTAGGTAGCATGATTCCTCCAACTTTGTTCTTCTTTTTCAAGATTGTTGTGGCTATTTGGGGTCTTTTGTGCTTCCATATATATTTTAGGATTATTCTAGCTCTGTGGCTCTCTCCCTTTATATCTGTCAATATTTGCTTTATATATTTAGTCACTCCTATGTTGGGTGCACAGATGATTACAAGGGTTATATCGCCTTGTTGGATTCCTCCCTTTATCATTATTGAATGCCCTTGGCTGTGAGGTCATGATTACAGTGGGTGAGCTGTTGTGCAGTGGCTGACCCCATGGAGTGGGAGTCACTGTAGACAGGTTCTGGCGGCAGCAGAGTCCATTTTTGGGGTGTGTCAGTTGCGGAACTGGGGCTCCAGTGAGGTCTGAAGCTGGCCACTGGGTGTTTTGGGCTTGGAGCCTCTTGGGAGGGACTCCAGTACAGGCCAAAGTCAGCTGCCTCTTGTGCAGGGCTTAGGTCTACATTGTAGGAGCTACAAAATGATAGGTGGTTGGTTGCAATTCGTCCTGGGCTTGGAGGTGCTTGGGAGGTGCTTGGAGGTACTGTGAAATGAGGTTAGCTGCCACCTATGCTTGGCTTGGGACTTATTGGAAGGTACTACAGTAAAAGCTATGGCCAGCCATCACTTGCGTTGAGCTTATAGCCACTTAGCTGGAGCTACATTCCAGGCTAAGGCTGGACACCACTTATGCCAGGCTTGGGGCCACCTATGGGACATACAATACAAGTTGAGACTAGTTGCCACTGTGCTGAGTTTGGGGTCTCTTGGCAGGGCCTACAATGTCTGCTGAGGCCAGCAGCTCCTTGTGTGGGATTTGCAGACCTTTGAGAGAGTCTGCAGCCCAAGCCTGGGGCAGCCACCACTTATGTGGACTTCGTGGTCCTCTGAATCTTCAGCATGAGCTGAAGCAGGCCACTCCTGGGGAGGAGCCAACTGAGGAAGTTGTGTGTGGCAGGGCCTTAGGGGATCACTAGGGCCGAGTGAACTATTTTAGCCAGGTTAATGGAGAGCACAGATTTGGCGCTCTCCTGCACTGAGCCAGCTGGGTGGTGAGGAGACTTTAACAAAGAAACAGTGGTGCCTTCTAGTGCTTCTGCCCCCAGATAAAGTTGCCAGACCTCTGCCCCTCCCACCCTTGCCCTGAAGTTAGTCAGTTTAGTTCCTCCCTGTGGGTTCTCCAGTGCTTTTTGAGCTGCTGCACCTGCACTGGAGCTTGGAGTGAGCGAGTTTGTGTGCTGACCCTTTAAGAGAAGCATATCTCCATCTCCCACAGCACTTTGTCTCTCTGGGATGCGATCTCTACTGCTTTTCACAGCCAGATGACATGGGACTCCTGTCCCCAGCACTGGTGCCAGGACGCGGGAGTTTGGTGTGAGGCAGGGACCCCTCTCTCCTCCACAGCCGGGATGACCCTCTCAATTTTGAATTGTCACCACATGGGTGCAGAATCCACCCGTTTCTCATTCCGCCCCTCCTACCAGTCTCAATGGGGCTTCTTCTTTATGGTCTTAGTTAAAGGAGTTCTGTTCAGCTAGTCTTCAGGTGACTCCCAATGGTGGCTGTCCTCTAATTTAGTTGTAGTTTTAATGTGGTCATGAAAGGAGGAGATCTCAGAGTTTCCCTACTCTCCCGTCTTGAGCGAAAGTCTCCTCAACTCTATATTGGATTTTATTTTATTATCTATTGGATTTTAAATATTGCTTTTTCTTTTTAAAAAAGTTCTTTGAAATGGTTTTCTATTCTTTATTATGCTGAGCATCTAATGCATTTTATGAAATTACCATATGAATTATATTTGGTCGTCAGTTAAATTAATTAACATAATGTATCCAATTGAAACTACAACCAAAATGAACTATTTGATTCCAAAAAAGAAAACTAAGTGAAGAGATAGACCTGCTTCTTCTGTAGCACAATTTTAATGATGCTCCTTGAGCTGAGTCCTGTTCTACATCAGAGAAGGAACACGAATTCCTTCAGGTTTTTATTCCAGGCTCTACCACAGGATTTTTGCTATTATACCCAGAGCAAGATGGAACCTGTTACTTTTTTTCCATCTGCAAAATGTAAGGCAACGCTTTTAGCCCTTTCCACAGGAGTGGCAGGATGGATGAGCACCGCAAATGACCTTGACCTGTTCTGTAAATGCAAATGCATTTTTGTTGCCTTATTTTCATGAAGAAGGAAAATCTACTAGCTATTTTATGATGAATTAATATTAGGCTAAAACTTTCAAGTCTGGAATTTGTACTTTATCAGCTGCTCTTTAAAATTCCAGTTTCCAAATTTAAACAAAAGGAGAATAAGATAAATCTTTCAAGTGATAATAAAAACAGTAGGCAGGAAGTGAAAGAGTTTCCTTATAAATCAAGGTCTATTTGTTTTTTCAAAACTGCACTCTTTATTTTCAGCAAGATTAGTGAGAGTATCTGAAATGCATTATTAAAGCCTATATTGAGTGAAGCTGGCTTGCTGTGAAAAATAATGTCAAAGGAAGTCGGTGTGTCAGGATGTGGTATCTGTGGGAGTTTACATGTCAAACCAGTTGAGGGGTTTGTGATAATGTGCTTTAAATTCCATTTATTTATTTTTAGAGAGAGGGGAAGGGAGGGAGAAAGAGAGGGAGAGAAACATCAACTGGTTTGCCTTTCACATGTGCCAGGGACACAGGGACAGGGGACAGGGGATGGCCGCAACCCAGGCATGTGCCCTGAACAGGAATCAAACCAGCGACCTTTCGCTTTGAGGGATGATGCTTAACCAACTGAGCCACACTGGTCAGCGCTGGGAGAATGTGCTTTAGTGTGACTGCTGATCACTCTGAGATCTTTCCATCAGTCCCGATAGCAATGCTGTAGGCCTGGGACTGATGTACACGAAGTAATTAAGCACTCAGCCTTGGTGGTTTTGCAGGACTCCAGCCAGCCAGAAGTTTCTCTTCTCCATCTTAAGTGACTCTTTCTGTGGGGGAGTGTGGTCCTCATTTCACCAGTTAGGTCAGACACACTGTGATTTACTCAGTTTTAAAAGGCAGAATCCAGGCCAGAGACACAAGGAACAAAATCAATTGCAGTGTTCAAAATATTGCGCTGGTTGGGGGAAGTGCTTAGTTCCCCATGCCTCTAGGTTCTAGGTGGCGGGGTTTCCAGGAGTCTGCAGGCCTGGCTGTCTCCGCCCCCTCCCTCACTCTTCCTCAGGGAAGGTGGAGCTTCTTCTCTCACTGATGAGGTTGAAGAAGGAACTGAACAGGGGCAGCGGCCTCCGAGACCCCCTGACCTGCAGGAGCTAACATAAAGTCTGCTTCCTGCACTTGTGTCCACCTAACGTAGCCGCTGTGTGCTTTGGGACATGCCGTTAACTAGTGGACACTGTCTGCACTCTGAGATGAACTTTATATAAAGAATGAAGACAATCCTTCTTTCTAAAATCCCCCCAAATCAACTCTCATCTCATTTCAGTAAGTCAGAGGAGAAATCGTCCTTTTAATATATGGTGGAATTGAGATGAAATTGGAAACAATGTATGCTCCGTCTTTTGTTCTTTCTCCACATTATTTTATACTCTTCATGGTAGTGGCTGTGCAAGGGGGGAATGAATGGGAAAGTGTACTGTTTTTACATTGGACCATTCCTAGTGTTATTTTAACTAAGACTTTAAGCTGTACAAGGCCGAATCCTTAGATCTAGCATAACAGCTAATACGTATGTGTTGATTCAATGAATTCTTAAACTCAGGGTATTTTCATTGAAAGTGTCTTAAAACCATTTTAAGGTATTTTATAATGACCATAACCAAACACCAACAGCAAAGTAGGCTACTTAAGGTGATCTGATCCCTCCTGGGGTCTTACCAAGCTCTTTCTGACACAGGTTCATCGTGGAGGCACGGCCTGGGCCACGGGCTCTGGGCCTGAAGCTGGACCTGAGCCCTGCAGCGGTTGTCAGATTATCATCTCCCTCACCTTTAGCCTGAGCCTCATAAGCCCCTTGCTAATGAGCCTCGCTGGACCTTTCCACATCACATACTTCAATTGCTGTTTCCTGCTCCAGGGGACCTACCCTCAAGTGTTATCCCTTTCCTGTCCCAGACTCCTGGGACTCTCATTTTCAGCCACATGAGCAAAGGGTGGTCTGCACTCTCATTCATGCACCTAATTTGGACCGCAGGCACTGACTGAGCACCCAGTGTGCGTGAGCGCTATGTGCCTGGGATACAAAGATGATACAGACCTGGCCCTGGCTTTCTCAGAGTGCAGGGATGATGACTACGGCGAGTGATGTGGTCCGTGTAGACCCGGGCACTGTGGGAGCAGACAGAAGGCACCCAACCAGTCTGAGAAGTGTGCCAGGGGCAAGGCCTTCCTCCTCAGGTTGCCATGTCCTAGAAGAGGTGAACGTGGATGGAGGTGGAGGTGGAGGTGGAATTGAGAATTTCTTTTTTCTTTTTCCAAAAAGATTTTATCTATCTAGTTTCTGAAAGAGGGGAAGGGAGGGAGAAGGAGACGGGGAGACACATTAATGTATGAGAGAAACACTGATTGGCTGCTACATGCATGCCCCCAGCCGGGGATCTGGCTCTAGTTTGCATCCCAGGCATGTGCCCTGACCCGGAATGAAACCAGCGACCCTTTGGCCTGTGGGACAATGACCAACCCACAGAGCCACACGAGTCAGGGCAGAATTGGGAATTTCAAAGATGCCCTTGCGCCAGACTGAAAGGCTCCGTAAACTGTGCGTGTGCTCAGAAGAGACAGACACCGGCTCCTGAGAGGAAGAAAAGGAGGCTCTTTCGACATTACAAAAAATGCCAGGTGTTAGATTTTGGGGCTTAGAAACAATGCTCGTCCCTCTGTGATGGAACCTTGTTGGCACCTTTTGAAATCAGCATTAGAGAATCAGGGCTCAGGGATAAAAAGAGTCCACTTACTAAAATTCTTTTATAATAAGTCAGGGAAAAAAGTGTGTGTGTGTGTGCGCCTAGGTATTTTTACTGCTATTTTAAAGGAGGCTTATGGTTTCCTACAAGCTTCACTCATGATGCACATACTTGCATAAACAAGTCAGGAAGAAGCCTGATTGACATTAATTTCAAAGGCGTTGCCGGGAAGGGTTTTCTGTTCGGTTGCCTTTGAAGTGAAGATCAGAGGTGCTTCTCTGTCACCCACTGAACTTTGATGTTTTCCTGCATGACCCACCGCTCACAGCCAGGATGTAAACACCAACGCACGCAGGTGACATCTACAATCATTTTATGACTAGGTGAGAAATTTGTTAAGGAAAATATAATTTGTTACTGACTTTGAAATGTTCCCGGGCATCCTGGAGGGAGAGCTATTTAGAACAGCAGCATTAACATCCATTAACATAGTCTGTGTAAGAACTGGTGTAACTGACTACAAATGAATGTATCAAAGCGGCAATGAGAGGACCTGCCTTAATGCCGCTGGAGTGGGAGGGAATGGGGCTGTGAGTCTGACTGCTGGGTATCCTGGGCCCGGACTGAGGTTTGGGAGCTGGGCAGGCTCAGCTTTGACTCCTGGCTCTGTTAGTCGCTGTGTGCCCTTGAGCAAATTACATCTTCTCAGCTTCCTTGTAAATAAATCAGGGATAATGATACTGCTGTTAGGATTAAGTGCAATTACACAGTTAAGGTGCCTCGTACATAAATTCATGCTCAAAATGGTAGATAAATTGGTCTTGAGCAAAAGAGTCATTTCACAACATTTTAACTCTGAAGTCTTAAAGGATGTGGACTGAGTTTCAAATGCACCAAATGCCCCCAAATGCCTGCCATGGCCAGCTCTTCCTGGTAAGATATTGGCTTATGTCTTTCCTCATTGCAATTGGAGGCTGCAGATGCCAGACGTGACTCAGCATATGGGTGAGACCTGGTAGAGAACTTGAGGACCGATCTATTCACACACGTAACAATTATGTCATATGTCGTATTAGCAAGGGCATAGGTGATTTCTGGTTATTTTTGGCTCTTTCTCACAAATATTATCCTCTCTTTAATTTATAACCTGATATATATAGAAGAAGGTGAAAATGGCACTTCTACTTTAATTAATAGGCTCTCCTCCAATCTCTGAGAAAGTCCTACTGTGCCTTAAAGCTTCTGGAGAAAAGAATAGAGGATTGAAAACAGAAGGCCCCCTGCCTGGCCCACCAGAACAACCAAATTTATCCATGCATGCATCCATCCATTCATCCGTCACCCACCCATCCATCCATCACCCGCCCACGGCCACGTTTTAAGCAGTGAGAACACCGTGCTAAGCAGATGACAACCCTCAGACAGTCTATGAATCGCTGGGGTGGCTGATTTGCCAGCCAGTCTGCTCTCACGTCAGAGCAAAAGAACATTCCGTCCCAGAGAAAGGCTCATTCTAAAAAAATTGGATAATACACAAATAAATGAAGAAAATAATGGCCATTTGAACCTATTTCCCAGCGCTAACCAGCATTACTATTTTGGTGTAGCTCCTTGAGGCCGGTGTGTGTCTGGCAACAGTGCGATCCGGCAGTCCATGATTTCACGTCTGCTTTATCATTCGCTCAGTATTACATCCTGAGCAGTTTCCTATGTCATTAGAAATCTTTAAAAATACAACTTCTAGTGACTGCTTGATGAGCCATTCCGTGAATCTATGAAATTAACTTTGCTAAACATTTAGACTGTTTCTTCCTTATTGTTTTGCTATTATAATTAATACTAAAATAACATTTTAAAACCAAAAATGTTACCCAAATCATCTCAGGATTTTAACTTAGATTCCTATAAGTGTAATTTCTGGATCAATGGATGTGGAAGTTTTGTAGCTTTTGCCAAATTGCTTTCCAGAATGGAAACAATGGCATTCTAGAACACCTGGAAAATTCAGACAATAACTGACCTCAAAGTTAGCTCTCATGCACGCCAATCATGAAGCCACACTTCACTGAATGGTGCTATCTGTTTACTGGTCAATGTTTGGAGACAGCTTTTAAAATTGTAGGCTTTCAGAGAGTGACTTTGAGTGAGTCATGCTAAACATATAAACTTTTTTTTGCAATTTCCTCTTTTTTCCCCTTTCCTTTCATCTCTTTTTCCTCATTCCCTTCCCCACCCTTTCCACTCAGCATTTCAGATGCCCCATCCCTACGCCAGACCTTCGCCTATGCTGGTAACCCTGGTAACAACCTGGTGTGTATCCTTCCAGGCCTGTGCTCATGGAATCAGACACCTATGTATGCACACACACGCACACATAATGATGTACTGTTTTACAGAAATGATACTTCATCATTCACTTCCACAGGAGAGAAAGCGAGCGAGCCAGCGAGCAGCGGCTCTCCTGGTGAGTTCAGCAGTGGTTTTCTGGGGCTTGTTGCTGCAAGTCCAGCTTAGAGCCAATGGCCCCAGCCCTTTCAGTAACGGGTATTTTTCAAGCACCTAGCTCCTGGTTTTAAATTCCCTTCTACTTAAAACAACTAGGATGATTTTTCTTTTCTTTACCTAAATCCTGAATTTATTCAAGTACCCTCCCCTTAAGCCCCTCCATTAGTATGCCACTGCTCTTTCAAATTCTTGCCACTAGGGTGGGTACAGAGTTATATCTTAGCGTTTATTTTTGGATATGAGTGCAAGCAAATTTTCTTTTGTTTATTTTTGCCATTTGCGCAAATTGCTTGTTTGTGTCCTTTACTATTTTTGTTCTGAGTTGTTTCCCTTTTCCTCATCCATCTATGAGAGCTATGAATGATTTAAAATTATGAGCCTTTGTCTAGCATCACTAACTTCCACACTCAATCCCCAGATGTATTGTTTTTTTAATGGACTTTGTTCCCTGGATGTAGTCTGGTCATATGATGTTCCCATCTAAGCACGTCCCTCATCATAGTGGCTGGAAAGAGAAAAAACACATTTTACAGATTCCGTTCTAGCTCGGAGTCAGATGTAAATTAAGTTGCACCAGTGAGATGCAATCATGCAAGACCTGGAAGACAGAAGTAAGATAGCAGCCACTTCCTCCTGCTATTTTTGCTGGAAAGCAGGTTTGGAGAGACATGAATACTTGTGACCTCAGCTTGCATTCCAGCGTCTGATACAGCTTCCTGAATGTCAGAGGTGAGGAGGCAGCGGTGGTAGGTAGCAGCAATAGCTTCCTGATACCTGGATTGTAATTTTGTAGATGTCCTCTCGAAATCAGTCATATAATGGCAGCCCCACTGCTGCCAATGGTCCCCTAGCTGTCCCGATACTTTTGCAAACACCAATTCCCTGTATTAAATTCCTCTGTTCTTGAAAAACCTAGGGTGCTTCATGTTGCCTGCACTGTATCCTGACTGATACACCTTGTTTAAAATATCTTTTACCTTATAGAGTTCACATTTTTATATAGTCACTGTTTTAGAGTTTATGAGATTCCTGACTTAATTAAGAAACATCCATGACCCTAGATGACATGGAAGCTCCTGGATTATTATTTAATGTTTTTATGACTTAATTTCTCCTTCTTAAGTCTTTTATTCTTTAAGGGTCTAACTTGACTTTTGTAGGAGGTGCCATGGATTGAATTGTGTCCACCCCAAATTCATGTGCTGAAGCGCTAGCCCGCAGTGTGACAGGGTTTGGAAACAGGGCCTTCAACGATGCAATCAGGTGAAATGAAGTACAAGTGTCCTTATAAAAAGAGCAAGAAATAGCAGGAATTTTTGTGCACAGAGGAAAGTCCACGTGAGGACAAAATGAGAAGACGGCTGTCTGCAAGCCAGGGAGAGAGGCCTTGGTAGAAGTTAAACCTGCTGGCAACTTGATCTTGGACTTCTAGTTCCCAGAACTATGAGAAAATAAAGCTGTGTTGTTTAAGCAACCTGGCTTGTGGCATTTTGTTGTGGTAGCCCAAGCAGACCAATACGAGTGGACAGACGATGTATCAGCAGTATGCATTAATCACTTTTCCCTCGCTGAATTGAAATACTTTATCATGTATAAATGTATTATATATGTAGGGATCAACTTATGGATTCTAGTGTATTTTCTTCCACTTGTTTATTTTTGTGTCTATACCATAGTGATTAGATTGTATTGGTTTTGGGATATAGTCTGATGTTTGGTAAGGCAAATCCCCTCTCTCTGATACGCTCTCTTCCCATGGGTTACTCCTTGAAAAACATCATTTTCTCAAAGGGATACAGAGACACAATTTGAAAAAACAAATAGTAGAGCAAAACTTATAACCAAAAAAGGAGCCCCTTATTCCACCCCCCGTGTTATGCT
>PVKM010048601.1:0-11260 GCA_004027735.1 Carollia perspicillata
GATCTCTGTAATTCATCATAATTCATAATTGTTCATCATCCTTCATCATAAGTCGATGGTAAATGTGGTTCCAGTAAAGATTATGGATACAGGGCAGTATCTGAACACAAATGGTTTCAACACACAATTTAAGAGAAGGCAACCCAATATAATCTTGTCTAAATTTTCTGGGTCCAGACTAGAAAACACTTAGTTAATACATTCTCATTTCTCTGCTGGAAAGAGCATGAGGTTCCAAAAACCAACAATCACTGCGTTTGGACGGGTTCACCTCTTTTCATGCCTGTTTCACTCCCTGGCTTAAATAGTCAGCTGAAGAAATTCCTGCATTAAAAAAGAAATTAATTAACCAGCTTAAATGTGTACACACACACACACATTTTGGGGGAGTCTTGTGCATTTCCTTTTTGATTAAATAGATCTGAAATGTAATCGGTAGGGGTTTTTTTTTTATCACATTGTTTAACTTTCATCTCCTCTAAATAGATTTTTTCCACACTGGAAAGTATCAGCTTTTGGTGTCCTTAATAAGCGTGTATCTTGATACTTTAAGGATACTGCATTGGTTCTGAAGTATACAGACTGTTCCCACACTCAGATTTCATGCGAATTTAGTATTATTGTAGAGTTTCCTAGGTTTTTGCCTTCTCAGCCTATCTCCTGGAATCATCGAGATATTACTGTCCTTTTAGATAACCCACATTCCCACAGGGCTGGTCTTTGAACAGATAAAAGCTTAGAGTGAAGCTGACCTTTTAACAGACCCCTCACTTTTATACTTAGTAGCAAGTTGTACATTTCGAGAGAGCTACTTCTCTGTGATTTTTAAGGCTGTGGCTCCATTTAAGGGTTTTCCTCCACGACCTAAAATACTTTTCTCTAAAAAGGAGAATTGCCTTGTTTAGCTGTAAACATCAGACATGAAAAAATGTTTAAAATTCTTACAGTGACTCTCAATGGTATCAAATATTGTGAACAAGAGTAGTCGGACGCCTATTAATAAAAATGTTTGAACTTAAAAAGAAGTGAAATGAGGAAGGTATGGAGAAGGACACAGGAGAGCATAGGAATTAAGTCGGTTTTATTTGTTACTTTACGTTACTCTTATCATGACTTAAGAGTTTGACTTTAAAATTATATTAAAAATGAACGTGAGAGGAGGAAGATCTAAGTGTGGACTAATTGGGGTTATAGATTGGTACTGTTCACACACTGAATACATTGAAAGATGAGAACCACTTTGTTTAATAAATGAGGTTTTAGAGAATAAATGATTACAGTTTTAAATGCCAGACCTGATGCTGTTACCAGCATTACTCTATTTTTAACAGGAAACATTATGATAATATTTTTTAAATTCTGAAAGTAAAATTCATTATTTTGTGCTTCAATTATACACATGCCCAACTGCAGGAAACTGGACTGAATATACAGTATTAGATTGGGAGCATTTTAAAGCCTTCCAAATTTAAACATTATTCCTACAAAAATAAAAATCCCTTTAGATTTGTGATTTTTTTTTTATCTGTTTTGTTCACTATTCAATCCCATGCATCTGTTACTGATGCCCTGGCAAAATCCAGGCGCGCTGCAAACATTTGCTGGATTGATGCCCTGGGCCAGCATTTCTCAAAGCTTTGCCAGAGAAAACCAGAGTGTTTCTTTTGTTGTCAATGAATATTTTGTGAAAAGGGGTTCTCTCGTTAAGGGAGTTGGGGAGCCATAGCATGTACTTCATACTTTAGATACACAAGTTCCATATGATCACTTGCCTCTGGTACTTCCTTCATTACAGGGGTGTGTAATTGTGGTTGATCTGGTTGACTGTGGAGCCCTTTTCACGAGTAACGGCGGTGGCCATGCTTCAGTCCCGGGGGACATGCTATCCTAAGCCACGCTTGCCTCCAACAGGACATGTCATTATACTTGAGTGTCTACTTAGATGGGGACCTGCTTGGAGTTCAGAGTCCACTTAGGAAGTCATAAAAAAAAAAAGGATTAAAAGTCAGCATTCATGCTTTGATGGGCTTCCAAAGAGCATGAAGCTCTTAAAGAAAAGCAAATTCAGATTTATAATAAAGTAAAAATGGACTAATTTTAATGATGACCTCATTGTTAACCCCACTTAATAGAGATTTTATAATTATTCTTTTCAACAAAATGTAGTTGGATTTAAATATGTGTTTGATATTATGCTCTCTACAGGGTAGTGAAGATATATTTTTAACTTCAGCTGCCCTGTGTGCTCCATTTTTAGCCTCCATACTCCCCAATAGATAAAATTACAAAAAGTGAAGTATTTGATAAAAGTATATTTTCCAGTGCAAACTTATTGAATCTTATTTATGTCATTTTATCATTTTGGAATATATTTCCACATACAGATAATCATTATGCTCAGCTAACTGAAAAACTCTGTCCCACTTTATGGGAAATAGTGGTCTCATAAAAATTTCCATATGTATCAAAGATAAGGAATATAGAGGCAGGTAGAAAAAAATCACTAGCATGTTTTTATAAAAATCCTGTAACCTGATACCAATTTATAGCAATTTGTAACATGTAAATTAAAAGGTTCTTAAAGTAACGCTTTTATATATGTAGGAAAGAAGATGGACTCACTTGAGTCAAAAACCTTAATTCTCCAGAAAGGTGTTAACATGACTTGCCATGATTGAAAGAGCAGATTTCTTAAATACTTCTGTCTGGGATGAAATAAAATTTTGACTTTTAGTCACATAAATAAATTTGTCACACAGTCTATAATTTATTGATATGAATGACAGTTACATAGTGAGTAGAATGTTGATACTACTTGTGCAATCTTTTCTCAGAACAAATGAAATACATTGAGAAGCTGCGTTAACTCTTTAAAACCTCAAGGCATCAGTTTTTCTCTTTTCTACTTTGGATAAAATAACTGGTTTTAATTGCATACATGTCTATGAAATATCTATTCTTCTTTTTTATGAGGTGCTATTTAGCACATGGTATACAAACTTGGGAAATGAATTCAACTGCAAAATAGAAGAAAGCTAGTTGCTATTATTTAAAAGCAAGTATAAACAAGCAATAAAACTAACTTGGATTATCAATATAATAATTTGGAAAAATAAATAAATGGTGAAAACAATTGCTACTATAAGTCATCAACTCCTAAGTAAATGGGATTGCCAGTTTTTAAAATAAGGTGCATGTATATATATGTATACATATATATTCTAATTTTATTGAATTTTTTTTCAAGAAGAATGGCAATGAATTTGCTGTAACTCCATGGAAATGTGCCCTCATAGATGCTGCATGTCATACACTGAAACATGTGTTTATGTTAGATGTTGATTCATTTTCATGGTATACTCTTCATGTGGGCAGTCTTACATTTACACATACATGAGGTCATCTGCACAGGTATTTTTGTAAGTAACAGTATACATAAAATATATTTGTTGCCCAGCATTTTTAAAATAAATTAAATTAAAGAATACTTTTTTTTCCCTTCAAAGCTGGTCCTAGCAATGATACCCAGTTTCCAGTTTAGAGCACTTCGGGAATGTGCTAAATAATTGTGTTTTTTCATGTGAATATTTAGAAAACCTTACAAAGACTAGGTGGTTTTCAGAGACCAAGTAAGCTTTTAAGACCATTGGCACGTAGTAGTTACATAATAAAAGCCATGAATGGCAGGCCTTTGGCTAACATCATTCTCAACAGCAAAACGCTAGAAGCACCGTCTCTAAAATCAGGTGCATGTGTCCGCGGATTTATTCATGTCTCCCAGACTACCTAATTTGTTGGTATGTAAATGTTCATGGTGGTTTCTTATGATTTTAGTACTTCTCTGTTGTTAGTTGTCATGTCTCTTCTTTCATTTCTGATCTTATTTGTGGCTACTCGCTTTTTAGTTAGTCTAAAGGTTCCTCCACTGTGTTGATCTTTTTCAAAACTAACCCTTAGTTTTATCGATCTTTTCAATTGTCTTTTAGTCTCTATTTTATTTATTGCCGCTCTGATCTTTGTTATTTATCTTTTTTACTGACTTTGCCTTAGCTTGGTCTTCTTGTTCTAAGTCCTCGAAGTATAAAATTAGGTTGTTTTTTTAACATCTTCCTTTAATCTTAATGTAGGCATTTATCACAATGAGCTTCCTTCTTAAAACTATGTCTGCTGTATGCAAAAAGTTTTGACATGTTGCCTTTCTGTTTTCATTTGTCTCAAGATGTTTGATTTCCCTTTTGATTTCTTTGACCCATTGGTGGTTCAAGCACGTGTTGCCCTATCTCCCCAGATTTGTGAATTTTCTGCTTCTTTTTCTTGTGATACCAAATTTGATATCATTGTTTTCCAAAGGATGACTAATATGCTTTTAATCTTTTCAACTCATGAAGACTTGTTTTGTGGCTGGACATCTACTCTCTGCCGGAGAGTGTTCCATGTAGGCTGCAGGAGAGTGTGTGCCAGAGAGACCCACAGGAATGGAGGCAACAGATGTGTCCTGGTTTATGACACTAAGTTTTGAGGTAATTTGCAAGGTAGCAATGAAGAACAATATACATATTATATGAATAAATACAAATTTATTTTTAATAAAGAGGTCAGATAATTTACAGCTAGTCTACCAGAGACCAGTTGACTTTTAACTGTGTTTTTCCATCTTTTTTTCCCCTTGATGCTATCATATTCTATTGATCAGAAACATGTTACTCAATGGGAAAGAATTATATAAGGTAGGGGACACCAGGAGGGTGGGATCACGTGAGGCTCTCATGGAGGCTACCGGCCACAATAGCAAAAGTCACATTTTTAATATATTGTTAGTAACTATGGAAACTCATTTAAATGAAACAAGGACTGTACTTTTAAAATGTTCCCATCGTTTTTATATTTTTTACTTGAATGCTCTTCAGGACTGTTCTCTTTGAATATCGTGGCTTATTTTTTCTGAGCCAATGACTAGTGGGTCATGAAATGGTTTTTTCAGGTTCCGAAAAACCTCGTGCATGTGTATTTTTTGGTCTTGGCTTAACATTACATTTGCCTCCTTTTAACCTTTTATTTTATTCATATTTTCACTCCACATTATGTTTTTCTTTATAAACATTTCTTTCAAATTTCTGACAGATTTTACTTTAATTATATATAAATATATATCATATTTGTAAGAGATCCATGTTGCACCAGTATGCCCCAGAATATCCAATAAGAATCAGCCAGCCCTCTTCCTCACACTACAGCCAAGTGCCTTAAAGCCAGCCCTAATATCGTGCTGAAAGAGTAATCTCAGATGGCTCAGACTTAGATGTTGGTACAGAATCTTCAATTGGCGAACATCTTTAGGAAAACAAATAATTTTTATGAGACAGGGAGATACATGATGATCGCAGATGGGATGTTGTGAAATGTACCCCCACATCTGCTCACTGTGAAACAAAGTGTGCTGTCATTTTATGAGTCAATTTCATTTGTGCAGAAGATGAATGACTGAGGTAACTGGATTGCAAGATTTTGAAGCAAAGTGAAGTTTTGCTCTGTTGGGGGAGGGAGGAAGTAAGCTAGTGAAAATTTACAGTGTCACACATTGCTTATTTTTATAGCTTGACTTCATCATTTCAAATACCTATACAACTTCAAACATACAAGATCAATCAAAGCATAGACACTGTTGTGAGGATACCCAAAATGCTGAGTACACATGCCACTGTTTCCTGAATTATCTAGGACATTGTTTATATTTTTAAAATCACATTTTTAATGTTTCTCTAGGATGCATGCTTTTTTTATAGTGAACTATGGAGAAATGAACTAATTTTATGTTGTTGCATTGTATACCCAGTCTACTCTGATAAAAATGATAATAAATTATCAGTAAATAATAATTCATAATATATTTTCTGAACTTGTGTACTTACATTTAAGATGATGGAGATCATTGCAAAATATGTTGCTCATAAAAATACATGCTTCCAAAAGTATGCCAAGGAAGAAAGTGTGTATCATACTAGTAACAAGAATAGTAAAATTCAGAGTGGATGATTGTGGATAATTGGGATACAACAGCCTATAAAAGCTGTCAAACAGCAAGGTAGAATCATAATCATGCTAACAATACTTAAGTCAGACACATGGATAAAATGGTGGATCACTAAATAATAAAAATGGAATATGGAAAATTGGAGGGCAAAGGAACAGTGACTATGATCTAAACTTATCAGGGTAAAATGGAAAGGCATTTGTGTAAGTATTTAGCATCTTGATATTAATTTATTCAAACTAATTTACAGCATTAGACAATCTCAGGAGCCCGGATTAAAATTGATACTATCTTTTGCGTATACTGCTTAATGACAAGGTGCTTTAACTTTTTAAAATATGTCAAAAATACTATTTTAACTTGACAGAAAGTTTTAAAAGATTCTCTGAAGTTAAAGTCCATAAAGTCCATAAAAGTGCTTAATATCAAAACCCTATTTCTAACACACCCAAATACCAGTAGGGCTAAAGAAAATAGCTCCAAAGACATGAGCTGCATTTGAGCCTGAAGCCACAAATAAGTATGATTAAGAGGCATGTTTAAATTATATGGTAAAAAAAATGTTTTCTGTGTTTAAAAAAACACATAATTATTTTTAAGGGCAATATGGACCTAGTGAACTAAATTATGACTTTAATTAGCTAAGATAACTAATTTGATCTGAAATAATCAGGTACTGTTTCAAAACTTCTTTCACATTCATAAAAGACATACACACTCAGACAGAATTCGGGCATCATCTATACTCATAGAATTTGATTTCAGGAGGAATGAAGATTTATCTTCATAATATCCCTATCATCTATTTATTTCAATCTTAGTCATTGATGTGTTTCATCAGTCACATTTTAGGGTTAAAGAATTAGACTTCCCATGTGCAAATATTTTATTTAAATAAAACCGTACTTAACCATTATCCACCCCACTCCCCTAATTTTGTCATGTATACAAGGGCCAAGTGAAGAGTGCATTATTAAAGTATGGAAGCACTTCTGAGAAGGACAGGGATGACATTTTGTCTCAGGGTTCTGCAGTGGGGTGATGACTTAAAAAAGGCAGAAGGGCACCATGAAGGCCAGGGATCAAGAAGACCAAGAACCCATACAGAGGTCCTGATGTACCCAGAAGACCTAATTAATCTACTGTATCTTTTGTTAAGTGTCTAAAAGAAATTCTCAGTTCTCAAATAAATGCTGTGTTTAACATTTTCCTCCATCTAATTATAACCCTTCACTTTGCAGATTGTGTCTGTGGGAAACACTAGTGTCTTTACTCAGAACATTTCTTGGCACCAAAGCCTGTTTTGACATTTGGAGAGAGGGACCAGCATGGCCATGTCAGATACTTTTCCAGTTCCCTCCTCCCATGGAGGCATCAAATGTACAGCTACATGCACGACAATTTGCTCTGAGAAATCCAGAAACTAGCCAATGCGAAATACCCATATCTAAATGTCTGGCAAATAAAGGCTGAGGCATATTCTCACCATAAACTTAACAGTGCCACCCAAACAGGAGGGAACCTCCAACTCCCACTTTCTCCCTGAAGAGTTAAGGGTTTAGAGTATACATCTGGCACCTGCTTTTAAGATGCCCACCTGAGTGATGGCCCCGCCCCCCCAAATACCTAGCTCCTTGGTGCTGACTGTGCTCCTTGTTGGAACCACCAAAAGACAGTGCACACTTCTCCCCCATCTCCCTCCATCAACAACAATAAAACCATGCCACCAGCATTTTTCTGGAAGGAGCTTACTAACACATCTAGCACCCTAAATATTATGGATGTGACCGGAGGGATGAATCCCAATCACCTAGCTCTGAGAGTTAACAAGGCTTGCTTTCACATGCCCCACAGGACTAGAGTAAACAGAAATCTATCCAAAGTCACAGCGCTACTCAGTAGTAGAGTAAGATTTGAAAAAGCATGTCTCAAATACATACTCTTTACTCTGTCCTACACTACATACTTTTACGACATGCAAAATAGTGTCACAATAAGTTAAAGTATAATTTGACAGCTATGCTTGTCATTTCAGCTCAGGTTACATTTCTAACTCCTTGATCTAAAAACCTCTGACATTCAGTTGAATTACTAGATTTGAACTGAGCACCTCCTCAACTGCAGCAAACTTAATGAAAAGTGGCAAGGGCAACCTAGCTGCCTGGAAGCAACCATTTGAATGTGCTTCTCTATGTGCCTGACATAATAACACATCTGTAGTAGTAGCACAGATGACAACAAATATGTTCACTTAATTACTCTGCTTCTATAAAACCACAGGATCATACAAATTATGCTTCTCTGGATGACCCCACTCTTAGCACATAAAAACACATTCACACAAAAATTCAGAAAATGTTATACACCTGAAGCATAATCCAAAATAAATTTCAAATAGATTTAAAAGTTAGAAAAAAAGTAATAGCATATTTCAGAACAACCAGAAAATGAACTGAAAAAATTTTTTTCTGAACCTGAAGTGTACAAAAAATTATTTGCAAATTTGTTTATTTATCAGTTGCCAAGCTTTTAAGTCTGTAATTAAATATAAATAAAAATTTATAATTAAATATAAGTAAAAATATACCAAATGTTTACACTATTAAATTCACACTTTAAATTAGAATTTATAATGTAGGTAAATAGATACTGTCCTTGTTTTCAATTAATGTCAAAGAAAAATTTTCAATGTTGGTTTACGTGTAGCAACTAGATAGAGTTACAAATAATAATTCACCATAATAATAGAGGAAAGTGAAAAATAAAACATGGTTATTTCAATACATACAGAAAAATGCTGCGACTTAACATATTTTATCATTATAAAAATATGCATAATTACTCCATCTATTGATTAAAGAACACATGTTTTATAAGTATACATGGAAATTTTACCAAGACAGATCCTATTCTAGGCCATACAACAATTCATTAAAAATGTGAAATCATATGAAGTGTGTTCTCTGACTTCCTTATGAAACTAAATAAGAAGCCAATAAGGGAAATATAACTGGAAAATCTTCAAGTTTTTGAAATTAAGCAATACAGTTCTAAATAACATGTACTAACTTTTGCACTTAGTAAAAGAAATTAGCAGTATAGGTGTTGGAGAAGATCATATAAAATGATTATTTGAGATTAGTCTGCATATTTAGAAGACCCAGGAGATGAACTGAAAACTACTACAAGAAAGTAAGCTAGTAAGATATAAAATTAATATATAAATACATATCCTTCATATATATAAGCCAACCACATTAGAAGTTATAATAGAAGTAAAGGTTCCACTAACAGTAGTAATTATAAAATGATCTTCAAACATATTTAACAAAGAATATGCAAAATCTATGTAAGAAACATTCTGAAATAATCCTGGATGTTCACCTGGACTAATGGACAATATATCATATTCCTGGAAGGGAAGAACCAACATAAAATATGTTAACTTGCCCTCAAGATATTTATAAAATAAATATGATTCCAAAATAAATATACCTACTGAGTTTTCTTTTTATCCTAGAAAAAATAATTCTTAAAATCAGAATTATATATTTTAAAAAGGAAAATAGCTTAGAAAACCCTGAAATATAGAACAACACGAGATACTAGCTATATTAAATATTAGAATAGTCCACAAAACCTTGTTAATTGAAACAGTATATGAAAGACACATGATGAAATAGATCAATATGTTCACTTAGAAACTGTTGAAATAGCATCTAATGTATAAGGAAATTAATTATAAAATAAAGATATCTCAAAGGACTATTTTCTATATATGCTTTTGTGAAAACTATTTAGCAAGTATAAGAATAAATATTTAGTATATTAATTCAAGTTGGGATTAGAAGTGACTCAAAAATCAACAAAAACAGTCTAGTTTAAAAGTAGTAAATAAAACATTTTACTGGGCATTTATACAAGGTGAAAATCAAATGCCCATGGAAAGATGCTCAACCTTGCCCGTAATTAGAAAATACCAAATTTAAACGATGGTAAGGTACTCCTTTATAGCTATTACTTTGGCAAAAATAAAGTTATATATTAACAATGGCATAATAAAAAAACCATTTTAACATGCTATCATTTTAAGTAAAATTTGTTGCAGCTGTTTAGAGAACATTTCTGCCATAGTTGGTAAAAATGAAAACCCACACATCATATCACCCAAAATCCTCACTCTTGGATACATTTGCCAAAAAATATATAACTGTACCCAGGACACAGAATTAATATAAAGACATTCATGTCAGCAAAAATAAATGACTAAATGTAATATCAAAGTAAAATCGGTTGGATGCATATGTAAAATATCTTACAGCAATTAAGAGCTACGAAAACCCTGGTGTTGACATCAGAACACTGTGAATGCAGGAGAAACATGTCCTAGGCTCAAAAATGAGGGATGAGATAAACTGGAAGGAAGCTTTCAATGACTGCTGGAATCGCATGTCCTAAGGTGAAGAATACGATCACCTCAAACATCTACATCTGAGGTAAACAAAAAACTTTTCAAAAAGTCCTACTGATGGAGATGTCTAACTTCATGAAAATATGTAGTGTTTTTTTTTTTTACCTCCAATATAACTGATAGGATAGAGTAATATTCAAATAAAAATAGTTCCTTGAAGCTGAGAGAGCTTGGAACGTTGAAACAGATTTATTAGGCCACGGGCACTGTAGGAAGTTCACAGTATCTTGGAACAAACAGATGGAGACAGGAATTACATGAACTGAGGCTGGAGGAGAAAGCAAAATGGCAGTAGAACAATAACACACCACAGACAAAAAGCATGGTATCCCTGGAAGTGAGGTTTCCCACCAAAACCTTGGACAAGTCACATAGCCAGAGAGAGCAGAGTCCTGAAATCTGTTAGTTTTTGACTAGGGGAAAGTTGTGCCATTATCTTGGTATCATAGCTGTTAGTTTTGACACTTGCCTTCAAGACATATGCACAATGATAACTTTTAAAATACACTAAAGGTTTGCTACAGGGATGCATAAAATGGGCATTAGTGTCAGGCAAAATAGTGTAAAACAGGACCTAGTTCCATTTGGTTACTTCGAAGGGCATAAAAAATGCATCTCTAGAAAATACATTTTCCATTTATCTAAGTGTTCACAGCTTGCTCACTAATCTAAGTGCCAACCCCTGACCCCTGGCTTCCCACGTCAGATTGGTCAGCACAGCCACTACCTTGCATGGAAGTTTCTTTTTATTGTCAGAA
>PVKM010048602.1:0-11155 GCA_004027735.1 Carollia perspicillata
AAAAAAATGGCCCAAATGAAAGAACAGATTAAAGCTCCAGAAAAAAATACAACTAAGCAACAAAGAGATAGCCAACCTATCAAATGCACAGTTCAAAACACTGGTAATCAGGCAGCTCACAGAATTGCTTGAATATGGTCATGAAATAGAGGAAAAAATGAAGGCTATGAAAAGTGAAATAAAGAAAAATGTACAGGGAACCAAAAGTGACAGGAAGGAAACCGGGACTCAAATCAATGGTTTGGAGCAGAAGGGAAAAAGAAACATTGAACCAGAACAGAATGAAGAAACAAGAATTCAAAAAAAATGAGGAGAGGCTTAGGAACCTACAGGACAACTTTAAATATTCCAACATCCGAATCAGAGGGGTACCAGAAGGAGAAGAAGAACAGCAAGAAATTGAAAACTTATTTTAAAAAATGATGAAGGAGAACTTCCCCAATCTGGCAAAGGTAATAGACTTCTGGGAAGTCCAGGAAGCTCAGAGAGTCCCAAAGAAGTTAAATCCAAGGAGGAACACACCAAGGCACATCGTAATTACATTACCCAAGATTAAAGATAAGGAGAGAATCTTAAAAGCAGCAAGAGAAAAGGATACAGTTACCTACAAAGGAGTTCCCATAAGACTATCAGCTGATTTCTCAAAAGAGACTTTACAGGCACGAAGGGGCTGGAAAGAAGTATTCCAAGTCATGAAATGCAAGGACCTACATCCAAGATTGCTCTATCCAGCAAAGCTATCATTTAGAATGGAAGGACAGATAAAGTGCTTCTCAGATAAGGTCAAGTTCAAGGAGTTCATCATCACCAAGCCCTTATTACATGAAATGTTAAAGGGACTTATCTAAGAAAAAGAAGAGCAAAAGTGGGACTGCCCCGTTGCCTCAGAGTTTGCACATATACACTTATTCACTGAGCCCTGTATTATTTCACCTCTAAGGTCACAGAAACAAAGCTAGGTTTTATTTATGCCTATATACACATACATATTTTATTGTTGTACCATCTGAGAGTAAGTTGTGGACTTCGTACATTTTATCCCTTTGCAGCACATTTCTATTAAAAGCAAGGACATTCTCTTTGATAATCACAATACAATTATCACAATAGAGAAAATTGACATGTAATCCTATTTTCTAACACATACTCCTTATTTAAATTGCTCTAATTATACCAATAATGTTTCTTATAGTGCCTTTTCCCCCAATCAATTCAGGATTCAACTCAGGATTATGGATTCTATTTAGTTCTTACTTCTCTTCAGAATCTTTTAATCTAAAACATTTCCTCAACTTATTTTTCATGACATTGACTTTTTGGGGGTGAGGACAGTGACTTAAAAAAAAGACCCATTTGCTAGCTCACACTTCTATAGATCTGGGCATGGTTCTTTGCTCAGAGTCTCACAGGGCCAAAATCAAGGTGTCAGCCAGCTGCATTCTCATCCAGATCTTGGAGTTTTCTTCCAAGCCCATAGACATTGACATTTTTGAAGAGGATAGGCTAGTCACTTTACAGAATGAACTTCAATTCAGATGTGTCTGTTCCCTTGTGGTTAGATTCTGATTAAAAACATTTTTTGGCAACAATAGAAGGTGATGTTGTATCCTTCTCGGTGCATTGCACCAAGGGACACAAAATATCCCTTTATATTTCTTTCATGTGTTATATCTCATTCCATTATAAGTGATGTTAAATTTTATTATTTGGTTGAAGGTGGCTAGATTTCTCCTTTGTAAAGATAACTTTGTTTTCCTTTGTAATAAACAAGAAGCTTGTGATTCTTTGAGACCAGGTGGGAAGCCAGCTTTTACATGCAAACATCAACAGTGTGTTAACATGAAATAAAAACCACTCTCTCTCCATGAGATTAAGACCAAGTCTCAATCTCTTAGATTATTGGGTTTCACCTCCCTGGAGCCGTCTCTGCTGGTTTTGAGAAGGAGAAAGAGAGAACAGAGCTGGAGCGTCATCATCAATCCCATTACCCTCTAACTGCCATCTGGAGGGCACTACTTTGTGCTTTATGGCCTCGAGGAGCCATGTGATCATTGGTTCTGCGTAGGGAAATTGCTTTGTGGTTGGAACTCGGTGGCCAGGGATCCCAGGAACTCTAAAGCTGTGGTTCCTCTAGTAAGGACCTTCAGACTCAGGGCTAGAAGGACTCTGCAGCCTCTCTGGCCTTTCTTCTGTATCAGGAGCCCATCAATAGAATGAGAATAACAACCACCACCACAGCTCAGTTCCTCCCAGTTCTTGGAGTTTTCCCCCAACTGAAGAAAGGGCACTGTTTTAGCCAAGAAGAATTTCGCCTTGGCCAAGGGAGTTACCTGGCTCCTTAGCAGGGCTGGAAAGAGGGACAAACTAGAGAGCGAGTGGAATAAGCCATCAACCAAGTTAGAAAAGAGGTTGCTTCTCCTTCTTGCTGATTCAAAAGTTCCCCCACTCAAGCTTTTTCTCCTTTTGCTTTTGAAGATGATGATGCTCCACTTCAGAATGTGACCCCACCACTGTCCCTGATTGAAGGAAGAAAGAGTCCAGAGGGCCAGAGGAGCCTGGACAGCCTCCAGACATCAAGCCGTAGCTGCCCCACAGGCCCCCCAAACGTGAGACGGTCCAGGGCCGCGCTCCCAGCAGAAGGACAAGGTAATCACTCCGGGGGTGGGGGAGCCTGGATGCCCCCACCTTGGCTTGTCTGTGGCTTCTCGCTCATTTTAATCATCTTCCAGGGCCACAGGGTACCCATGATGTAAGCTGTCATTCCAGGGCCACGAGGTACCCGTGATGTAAGCTGTCAGAAAGCTGCCCCATTGAGAAGGGGAGATCAGTAGTGTTTCCAAAATGTCAGGGGAATTCATACTCACCATGCATATTCCCAAAGAGTCAGTACATGTTTTAAGGGTTTGCTGCACCAACACGCATTGCCAAGCTGTTCTGTGCTTTCCTCTCTGCTGGCAGCAACACATGATGACACAGCTCCCTGCACTCCCTGGGCTCCCTGGGCTCCTCAGGAGATGCTGCCGGATTTACCAGGCAGACTCAACACCCAGCCATAACCCTCCAGGGCCAGGGAGCCTGGCAACATGGGCAATGGGAAGTCATCCTGCAGCCCAGGGCAGAGCCTGTGACCTGTTCACAGAGAAAGAAGGACTCCCAATTTCTATTGAAGGGTGAGGTAGGGCAAGGCCACACCCTCTATGACTTAGTTCTTACCCTTAAGAGCTGACAGTCTAGGAGACTAAGATGCTTATACAAGAGCAATGATGCAAAGACAGTATAGTAACAGCTTCCATGAGGGCTTTGATCTAAAAGCAGCTCATAAAATTGCTTACAGTCCAAATTGCCTCTGAAAATCCCATTGGGAGGTACCATGCTGGGGACAGACAAACCATTTTCTAGAAATTGCAGCTCAGCCAGCTATCCCTCCCTCTTCAGAGCCTTGGGCTGCTTTCTCTGGTTGAGCACCAGATGAAGGAGAAGGGGTTGTTTGGGCGCCAGACAATGTGAAAAAAGTATCTGTTAACAGCAGAATCACACCCAGGGCTGAAAGAAACACTGTGAGAGGCATGTGAGAACTGAGAAGCACCAAGAAGACAACAGATACCATGTTTTTCATTTTCATCTCATGCTCACCCAGAGATAGAGGCCTCACTGTTTAAATCAATCAATCTCTCTCTCTCTCTCTCTTTCTCTCTCTCTCTCCCTCCCCCTCTCTCTGTCCCTACCTCTCTCTCTCTTTCTCCTCCCAAACACCCCCTCCAAGCATGTGTACTTGAAGCCCTGTAAGCATAAATTAAACATATAGATCCACAATTAAACACATAACTCCACTGTGTTTACAGCTTCTCTGTTTAAGGTGAAATGGTCAAAATTAAATCCCCTTCCCCCCACCTCTCTTTGTTTTCCTCCAAAGTCATCGTTGTCACTCACAATCATTTTGGAGAAAGAACCTTTCTTTTACAATCCCCTCCCTTTTACATGTGCATGCACTGACGCTTCCTTAGTTTTGATACAAAGGAACCAAACGTTGGCTACCACATGACAGCACCAAGGGCATTCCTAGGAGGTTGTACAGTCCAGGACACACCACACACACACACATACACACACACGCTCCATCCATCCTGGTAAAGAGAGAATCTGATTAGAATGAATGCCAGAGCCATGACTGTGATAAGAGTACAGCCCAAAACCCCAAATGTGTAGGTTGGGTGTGTGTTAGTGAAGGTGTGTGGGAGGACACCTGCTAATATTCCTGCATTAGAGTGTGTGTGTGCTTGTGCACATTCATGCACACCTTTGTATGCATGTGTGTGATTATGCAGGAGTGCATGCATGTCTGTAAACAATGTGCACACATCGGTGTAGGTGTTCCTGTTCATATGTGGTACGTGTGCATGTGTGTACACACTTGCCTTGTGCGTGTACATATGTTCATGCATATAAGTATGTGTGCACATCTCTGTAAAGGTGTGTGTTTTCTCGTGTGCATATCATGCTTCTGTGTGTTTGTGTATCTTTTCATGTACTTGTAAATGTCTCATTCACTGGTGGCCAACTCTACTCCTGATCCCTTCGCCTTAGAGATGGGGGAGGTGGGGGCAAACAAGCATTTTTTTTTATCTTTAGAGGGGAAGGGAAGGAGAGAGGGAGAGAAATATCAATGTATGGCTGCCTCTCATAAGTCCCCTGGTGGGAACTGGCCTGCAACCCAGGCATGTGCCCTGACTGGGAATCGAACCGCGATCATTTGGTTTGCAGGCCCGCGTTCAATCCACTGAGCTACACCAGCCAGGGCAGCACTTTCAATCTTTCTAAGCAACTGAGGGAAATACAGCTTCCTTTTCTGCCCTGGCCAGAGCCCCCTGGAGTCACTAAGCAGGCCCAGCATTTGGCCCAGAGGGCATGGCTGTACAAGACGAGCAGTTCGCAAAACAGAGAGATCGCAGAGGCTGGACTCACCGAACACTGTGTCGTGGCTGAGCTACACACACCTACAAGAAAGGGCTCCCTTTCCTTCACACAAGGTGCCCCTTCTCCAGTCTAGGCTGGCCCCATGGGGTTGCTTGAGCCCAGAGGGGCCACCTTTTCCAGACTGACAAAATCATGGTATCAGCCGGTGGCAGGCCCACTCTGTTCATCCTACCTTTACCTCCAGGGGGCAGGAACTAAACAAGGATCTTCTTGCTCTGTCAAATCCCAGAAACGGAGCTGACCTTGTTGTACTCTGAACAGCCCCTGAGCACACCAGCATTTTCCCCAGAGACCCGGGGAGCACAGTCCAGCTTCAGCCTCCCTCCCTGCTCTGGTGCTAACACTGCCCATGCTCGTGTTTATTTTCAAGAAGAGTCCAGAGACCTTTCACTGGGACACTTCTTGCTGAGTCCAAACGGAGAAAACGTCTGCCTGTCCCTCCCAGGGCCCACCCAAACCCATAAGCTTCGGTCAAGTGAATGTAAGATGGTACATCCCAAGTCAGGCTCATTTTCACAGGGAAAGATTTTACCTGCAGCTTCCAAAACTACCCAGCAGCAGAGACATCATTAAAAGCAGACGCGAGTCAGCCAGTTTCTCCCCTCTCGCTGACACAGAGGTGCTTCTGTAGCTCAGACATAATAACCTAATGTTTGCATAACAAGTTTACTCTTGCTAGAGCATCTGGAGAGATCAGTTCCCGTGGAATGGCTTGGAGGAGGTCTAATGGGCCGTGCTGATGCCTTGATGAGAACGATAAAGCCATTTTGGTATTTGCCCAAACTAAACATCACCTTTTCTCTTCTTTCCAAGCACCCTCCAGAGGTAGAGATGGCTAATTGGTAATCCAATCAGGTATCCTTGTTACGTGTGTTGATTCATTGCCACGAATCATCGCGCTCCTGACAGATATCAGGCAGTTTCCAAAATCCCTTTTGGCACATTAACTTTTTGGAAAAGAGATGCTGGCTCCGTGCAGCAGCCATTTTGCAAAGGGGAAAGAAATGAAGTCAGAGGGTGATGAGTGTCAGCCGCCCAGGAACCATGGGATGTGTGTGCACGAGTAGTGCAGCCAGCAGGCCTCTTGCTGAGGGAGATTAAAGTCTGCGCTCACTTGGTGGGTTATGTCACAACCGGCTTCATAAAAAGAGCATGGATTCAGAGCTGAGAGATTTGAGTAGCCCTAGCTTGTCCACTGTGTCGTCAGATGACTTTGGGTCAGTCCCTCCCGGTGTCCAAGGTCCCTCATTCCACCTGAAATGAGAGGGTCGACTCCTCCACTGAGAGCAGTTGAAAAATTCTTTGACCATTATTTCCGCATTGTTCATGTTGTGTTTGTTTTTGTTGAACTAGCCACCTGATACATGGTTTCCAGAAACCAGACTGCATTTGGTTCCAAATTCAGTGTTAAAGAACTCCCACCACTGCTTTGGCTGTGCTATGATATGAGTACAAAAATAACTTGGTTCTGACTTGGCGGAAGCAGGAGTTAGACAGGTGGAGGGCACTGTCCTGACACAGCTGGTACAACAGCTGGAAGGCAAATATGATTCTGCCCACCTGCTGCACATTTGTACACTCTGTTCCAGGAGAAATAGCTCCCCTTTTGGCAAAACAAGAGTCAGAAGCATAAAAGGAATCCCCCTACCACAGCGCCCGATGCATGCATAACAGGATCACAATAAATGGTTGACTAAAAAATCTTTCAATATTTTTTCTACACAAAGAAAGAGAAAGAAATGAAACTTATGCTAAATAAATGGAGGTTGGCCTATCATCTTGTACCAGTCCCATGAACAATAATCCTACTTGCCTCTCAAACCTAATGGTATTCGCTGTGAGCTTGTTGAATGAATGAATGAATGAGTGAATGAGTCAATCACTGGCCTCTCTCTAGCCTTTCCTCCATATACAGCTGGTAGACTTTCTGTCTTAATGGTGATTGGATGGTGCCCTGGAATATGAGGCAGGAACTTAAACCCACAACTCTCTATAAGGGTCCAAAGAATAGATCTAGCTTTCTAAGAGTCTCTATTAAACTGTCAATGGGAAAAGTTTGTTGTTTTGTCTTGTTTTTCTTTGCTTTGTTTTGAGAAGCAGTATACTGAAAAAAAATTTTAATTCTTGCAAAGGATTTTCTCCAGCCACACCAAACTCTTTGCAGTTAAATTTGTTCAAATCTGTCTTGATCACCATCCTAACCTACCTGTCCAATCTCATTGCCCACCACATTCAGGCATACCCTGTTCTCTTTCCTTTGATGGCCCAAACATTCAGTCTTCTTTCTCTTATCTCCCAGTCTCTGCCTAAATCCCCCCAAATATTTAGAATATGTTTAAGTTCCAGGGAAAGGCTTATCTTTTCTGAGACATTTCCCTTAATAAATCCACCTCATCTCATAGAACTGCCTGGATGTAGCCTCAGATCATCCTTCTCTCTCACTCCCACTTTTGTGATCACTGTATTTATCCTCATCTGTTTTCTGTTTAGCTCCCAAATGTATGAGTCCTAGAGAACCTCTTATTATCATATGTTCAAGACATGCTTGTTGATTGACTGAATGCCCCAGGGGCCACGAGGAAAATGCTTTTAGAATCATAGTTGGTTGGGGTTTTTTTTATTTTAAAAAAATCCTCAGTAAAGGAGTAAATATGATCTGTCTCTTTTTTTCTGAGACTTTCAGACTTTGTCAACATCTATTTGGAAATAAATTCTTAGGCAATTAGATCATGATATCTTGCTTTCAGACAGAAAAGAAAAACGAATATAAACCTTCAGAGAAAAAAAGATGTGAAGACTAAAGGTGGAATTTGACCCTCTTAGTCATGTTGGGGTATTGTAACACTTAGAAAATTCAAAGGCTTAAGAAAGGAAAAGTTAACTTGAAAGGATACAAGTCAAAACATTGGATGTGATCTCTAAATTGTTTATTCTTTATTCAAGTCCTTCATCTATTCTCCTCATTGTAATGGCAGCTATAGAGGTTTTTTTCAAAAGTTCTTTTATTCACAATTTTTTTCACTGCAAGAAGTTCAAGGATATCTGTGCCAAGGATTTAGGACTTTAGGCCCCATGTAAATTTAAATTCCTGATCTCTTTCAGAGTTTCCAATTAGCACTTGTTCTTGTCCTAGATGGATTTTCACCTCCAAAACATGTGTTGTTTTTGGTAATTTAATTAGCATCCTTCTCCCTTGCAAATCTTGTTGGTGTGGTGATTTTAAAATACCAGGGTAGTGCCCTGGCCAGTGTGGTTCAGTTGGTTAGAGAGTCATCCCATAAACTGATAGGTTTGATACCTGGTCAAGGCACACAGCTAGATTGCAGGTTCGGTCCCCATTCAGGGCAGGTGTGGGAGGCAACTGATCAATGCTTCGCTCTCACACCAATGTTTCTCTCCCTCTTATCCCCTCTCTCTGAAATCAATAAGCATGTCCTTGGGTGAGGATTTAAAAGATGAAATAAAATAAATAAAAATAAAGTAAAATAAAACACAGGGGTAGGCAAAAGTAGATTTACAGTTGTATGTGAAACAATGTATTCTTATATGTATTTATTAATTATTGTATTATTTATTATCATTAACCACTTTTGCCCATCCCTGTATGTCTACAAATCCTCTGACACTTATTCCTTCAAAAGGGAGAGTTTAATTCTCCTCCTCCTGAGTGTGGGCTGGACATAGCAGCTCCCTTCTAGTAAACGGAACATAACAGATGTGACGGTGTGTGACTTCTGAGACTGGGCCATAAAAGGAACTCCGCCCCTGCTTTCCCTCTTGAATTACTCATTCTGGGGAAAGCCAACCACCATGTCTATGATGCAGCCACTCAAGTAGTCTAATGGAGAGGTCTGCATGGCAAAGAAAGGAAGCCTGCTGCCGACAGCCAGAATGAGCTCTCCTGGCTTATAAGTGAGCTACCGTAAAATGCTCCCGCACCAGTGAAACCAAAACCTTCAGATGACTGCCTCCCTGGCTGACATTGTGACTACGGGCTCATAAGGGACTTTATACCAGAATCACACACATAATCCACTCCCAGATTTCCACAGGAACTGTGTGAGATATAATAAAGGTTTGTTGTTTTAAGTCACTAGATTTGGGAATAATTTGTTTTCAGTAATAGGCGATGGACTTGGTGTCATTCCCTGATGGTCTGCAATTTGGTAAACAAAAAGATAAAGGGTCCAAGAATATCCCATCTGGTCTCAAAACACTGATTATTTGGGGGGCAAACATATGCTTAGTGGTTGACTTTCTCTTTGTTCTCCCCATTTGTCATTTGTGATAATGTTGGTTATGGGGACAAGTGTTGGTGGGATAGTTGACAGGGTATGATTTTCCTGGGTAGCCTTTGTGAAGATGCTTTAGATTTAAAGGACAAGGCCTTCAGATGAGGTAGCATGAGGAAAAAGAGAGAACTCTGAACTAAATTTTCAAAGTCTTGGCTCTGCCACCACCAATTTCTGTGATCGTGGGCAAATAATTTCACTGCTTTGGAACTCGGCTTCCTCATACAGAAAAAGAGAAATGGGGTTTAGATCCATCCTCCCAGCTTATGTCCCACAGAGCTCCAATTCCTCATAAGGGTAACAGGAATTACATAAAATAACAAAAGGTTCTGAGGCCAAATAAGTTAAGCAGATTCCTTACTGCAGGACTTCAGACAGCCTGTAAGATGCTAACTTGAATCATGGTTCTTTGAGATGAGGACAGTGATGTTTCCCAAACTTATTTGACCACTGAATACTTTACTGTTTTTAGTGCAACATCATGTGGATCTAAATAGTTGGGGGAACACACTTCAGTAAATGCCAACTAATGATTTCAAGATTCCTTCCAGCTATAATGCAGCATGTTATTAAATAAACCCCTTTCCCAAGGAGACTCAGGAGGGCCGTTCTGCTGCCTAAATCCCGGAGCAGAATCTCAGCCACTTGATCGCTCATGAATATTCTTATTTTTCTTTTCCAAACATCAGTTCTGAATCAGCAGATTTGCTGCAGCAACTTTGTAAGCACCAAGTTCTCTGTAGTCCCTTCGTGTCTTCTCATAATGCCTGGTGCTTTCTGTTCCGTGCTGAGCCTTGACCAATATACTGTCCCTGCAGAAATCATGAGGCTAACTGGTCCATCCCATGCATCACAGCGTGGGTTGTCAAAGCTGTGTTTGTCCCAGGCTTCGGAGAGAAGCAGAGCTGTTTACCTCACCACAGTGAAACCAGTAGTCTCAGCAGCCCACACTGGAAAGTGTTCCCATAGCCACCAGCTGAGAACCACCAAAAAACTCTAGGGAGTCTCCTTTCCCATGACAAACACCTCTCCTGATTTCTATAAGTACGAAAATGCCCCTACCTCATATGACTGAAAATGTGTCATTACCACTTTTCGCTTTTCAAAGAAGGAAAATGTCAAAAATAATAGTTTTCTCTGAATCCGCTAGAAATGTTTTTAAAGAAAAAAAGTCAACATGAAGTGTGGAAGAATGTTTCATTTCTTTTTATTTTTTGTATGTGATGGCACTTAAATTTTTTACAGAGTCTGGGAAGCCATGAATTCTGCCTCCCTTGGCATTTGTTCTGGTTTGGAAAACACTAGAGTTGGGAGGGAATGTAAGCATTGCTTTCGTCAGTGTTTAAGCAGAGGAAGTATTTTGTCAGACCTGTTGAGGACATCAGTGGATAAAATGGATACGAGCAGAGCTCCCTGGTTGAAGTGGAGATGGTCTGACTGTCCTCCTAACTTCTCCACAGTCCAGCTAATTCTTCCCCTCCTAAGCTGGTTCCCGGGATGTGGGGGTGGTATCTCTAGAGCCACTAGAGCTATAAGAGCACACTTTGAAAACCCTGTCGTTTTATGGATATGGAAACTGAGGCCCAGAGAGGTACAGTGATTTGCTCAAAGTCACACATCTTTTATGTGGCAAATCGAAGACTCAAACCCAGATCTTCCTGCACCCACTTGGATCAAAGCTCTTCCCACAATATCACACTGCGTTTCATCCCTCTTGTCCAGGTTTCCAGGCTTCGAGGAGTAGCTGAAGTCCCACCTTCATCGTGATGCCCTACCTGACCACCTCAGCCCACACGGACTGCTACTTCCTTAGCGTCCCACCAGGCACTCCCTCACTTCCTCGATCTTTCTCACTTCTTTTTCTTCCCTTTCCTAGAGTTAAAATTCCT
>PVKM010048603.1:0-11154 GCA_004027735.1 Carollia perspicillata
GGGCTGCGACATCCTATTCCATACATTGAGTGCCCATCCATGTAAAGGCATAAGAAGATTCTCCATCACTTAAATAAGGAAACACACGGTAGGATGACAGCTAGTGGTGGGGGGAAGTTAGGGGGTGGGGTACTGAGCAAACAGGAAAAAGGACTTGGACATGGACAGCAGTGGGGTGATTGCAGGGGCATGTACAAGGGAACTAAATGGCAATAGAAAAAAACACAATAAAATAAATAACCAAACACATAATTCAGCAAGCCCGAGACTTAATCATTCCTATACTCTTTTTATATGGTCATATCTCCATTATTAATGGCACATCTCCTTCTTCTAGTATTATATAATATCTTCTAAATGATGAATATAACAATAACAAAGAACCTAGAATTTGGCAGACATAGTTATCAGTTTTCTCCTCTGGCTCAGTGATGTAAGTGAAGTTATATGCAGCATCAACATTATATTTGAAAACCACCAATACTAAGTACAAAATGACATGCTGGCTCTGAATCTATCCTCTGGAGATTACTATCTGAGATGTTGTTTCTAATGGAAGTTTTGTTTAAAGATACATTGAAGGAACATTTTTGTTTGCTACTTTCCTAATATGAACAGATATTTTGGGTTTTTCTGAATGCTCTATCACTTTGCCTTAAATGAGTAAGTTTGAAATGAATTCCCCATAGTCAGAGAGGTGCAATTTTTTCCCTCTAAAAGTTTCAAAACCCAAATAAAGTTTTAAAAACTTTATACCTATAGGGATATAGGATTCAGATAACATTTGTTTGCCATCTCAAGGTATAATTGAGATATGCTTAGTGTAAGTCTTATGTAGAAGTAAAGGAATACTTGCCTTAACTAAACTTTCTTCCCTCAAACTCACCTATTTGAAGACAGAGTGGGAAATTACACATAGATATATAGAGACAGGTAATTTGTCTAATGGAATGGGAATAGAGAGACTCATGAGTCATGGATAGGGCAGAATCGTAACATGGTTCTTGGGCAGAGCCACAAAGGAGGTGGTAAAATCACAGACTAGGAATGAGGCATAAATCCTATTTGGCAAATGAGACCAAGGAATAAGTGTATGTATCCAATGTGGGAATGAAGCAAGTGGGCCATTGGATCTAAAAGACTTTGTTAAGGATTTTCCATCAGCTACATGTATATGCAGATGATTCCACTGCCTTAGTCTAAGGCATAACTTGAAGAATGTGAGGACCAACAGAATGGCTCATGTAAAATTTTTCACCATTAGGGATGCTTGAAATAAAAAATAAGTTCAATTCAAGAGAATTTTTAAGGTAATTCTTTTGCACAGCTTTGTGAGCGTGCAAAAGACTCACTACTCAGTAACCATACTCACTGATCATACTCACTACTCAGTATTTATTCTCGTATTAAGTGCCCACTATGTGTTGGACCCTACCCTACAACCATGCTCCTATTGCAAAGGAGCATGGCAGTGTGAGTTCAAATTATTATTAAATGGAAAATTAAGAAAAAAAAAGTAAAGTTTGGCAAAGTCACAAAAATTGGTAAAACTTTGTCAATTAAATGTATAATTCCCACAAAGATTTCCTTCTCTAAAATTTTCAAGACTTTGTAAACTTTAAGTTTGTCAGATAATCCATTTGCCCACTTGTTGCTGAATCCCTTTCTTATTTTCATTAAGATTATTGGGGTAACGTTGGTTAATAAAATTATACAGATTTCATGTGTACAAAGTCTACAAAGTCAAATCTTCCATTGTTAAATCTTTGCTCTTGGGTTTTTTTAATGTTAATCTACTCCCTTCTCACACCCAGTCCTCCACAGGTCATCTGCGTGCCATCTATGTTTTAGTGCCATATGATTTGACTGGATACTATTTGCCACACATATAATTACCCTTTATATATCTGTATTTTCAACCCTTTGTCTAGACTTCATACCACTTGAACACAGGGATCATGACTACTATAGCAACCACTATGTCCACCCTCTCAGCATGGAACCTACTGCAGACAGGAAATTCATCAAGGGATTGTTGAACGTAATTAACTATATCCATGAAGGCATGTCTGTGAGATGTTGACACACTACAGTCTGAGTCATTTGGTTTCTGATGTCTTAAACTAACACATGGATAAAAATTAAGAATTAGCAGAACTGCTAGTGAAGACCTCCATTAAAAAGTTGGTTAAATAGTCAGATGTTTTAAAATTGACTTTCACACATGTTGGATCACCAACGATTACATGTGTTAGCTTAGGTTAAGTTTAATGACACTTAACATCTGTAAACCTCCATTTCATCCCTTTTAGAATTATAGAAATGGTTCAAATTATCTATAAACTTCCTTTCAGTTTTAAGAATCCTTTACTACTTTTTGTGTTTCCCAAAATCTTGTACAATCAGGGATGTCTAGCCTGGGGTGTCCAACCTTCTGGCATCTCTGGGCCATGCTGGAAGAAGAGTTGTCTTGGGCCACACATTAAATACATTGTGACACATAATCACAAAAAATTTCATACTGTTTTGAGTAAATTTACAGTTATGTGTTGGGGTGCATTCATAGCCATCCTGGGCTTCATGCAGCCAGTGAGTGTCAGGTTGGACACCCCTGCACATGACTAAGTCTGCTCATACAACCTTCAAGTCTTTGGAAAGCCCCAGAGATCTTCTGCCTGAAATTAAGAATGGTGCTGTTAACATCATTGAATTATAAGAGTTTAGATATTTTGAGCCCAACTTCCATCAAATGCAATGCAATAATTTTCTCTGCAAACATCCAGTGCAAGAGTATTCCAAAGAGTATTGAATACTCTCATACAGTGTACTCAATACTTTTGTCCATTCCATTTTTAAAAGATATTTTATTTTGTTTTATATTACACTGATAGTTATCCTGTTATTAACATTTTAACACTGACACCCAGCAAGTCTGTTAGTAATTCTGCTCGTTATCCTTAAATTAGATCATTTAGTCCCTTTCCCCATGTTAGTTTTTAAAACGTTTCAAAAATAGCTGTCAGATTATCATATTTTTATAACATTTTCATTTATCTCCTTCAGATTAAATTTTCTCAGCTACCAAATTTTTCATACGGACGTGATTTACAATGATCTTAATTGTATCCTTTAGCTTGTAAATCTGCCCTGTACACTTGCCACCTGTACTCATACATATAAAAATGTTATCAAAGAAAATCAGAAGCTAGTGTACTTCCTTACCTCTAGGAAGTGTGCATCTCCTTAACTCTACTTCAATTCTGTATTTCTCTGAATGTAGGGATATACACATACTTGCATGCGAATTACTCAGGATTTCTGTAATCATTTTGTGTTATTCTTTTATGCTCAGCACAAATATCATAAACATTTCCTATACTCTTCATAGTCATAATATTTCAAGTAAATTAGTATCTGGAAGTAAGCTGCAGATGATTTATCCATTTTCCTATAGTTAGATCTTGGTTGGCAATTTTTTCACCTTGCTATATAAAAATGGCAGATATTTCTGTTTCATAAACTTTTCTTCTTGCAGTGAATAATTGATTATTTGAGGTCATTTACCAATAGGTGGGACAGATTGGGTCATGGACACATATATGAAAGCATAATGTCCATTCATAAAATAACAACATAGGTGTAGACTGCAGTTTACTATAAATGTAAGATCATTTAGGGCTCATTAATTTTTAAAATGGTACCTCAGGTATCTTTTTGTGGAAATATTTTCAAATGAAACTAAATGTGATCTTTGTATTTCAGCTAATATAATTTATTGTGATGTATATAACTTTTGAGTTTATTATAAATTTCTTCCTTCAACTAATATTAATTGAACATTTTATGGCATAGAATTACAGCACTAAATATAACATACAAAGATGTTTTCCTTCATAAACTCTATAATAGGTGTTAATAGGTAACAGTTTATTCAGAAATTAGGAAGGGGAAAGGCAATCTGAGAGTAGTTTTCTGAGAAAAAAAAACTGAGGGAGCTTCTTTTCATTAAAAACAAGAATGTTAGTAACAACTGGTTTGGCATGAAAGGTGAACAATGATTTAGACACAAGCTATAAGCAGTGCTCACCAGCTTAATACCAGCTTCATACAAGCCCTGCATGTAGATATCAAAAAATCTGATGCAAGTCAAGAATCATTTCAAGTCATTTTCCCAAAACATTTAAGTGAAAACCAAGGACGTAATTTCAGCAACACTTTATAAAAGGTTTTGCTCTTAGGTGAATGACCCAATTAATTATACTGTAATTAAAAATGAACTTACAAATTCCGGCCATGATGGAGGCGTAGGTAGAAACCTTTTGCTTCTCGCACAATGGAAAGGAGGATAACAACCAATCTAAAATCAATTAACACCCAGAAGTGTCAGAAAATCAAACTGCATGGAGCTCTGACTAACAAGAAATTAAAGAAACAGTCAAACAGGAAAAAACAGACAGGTAAGAACCTGTGGCAAGGCAGCAGACCATGCAGCGGGGCTGGCTGAACCAGAAACTGAGACTCAGAGCTCACTGCAGACTACGCAGTTGCCACAGTGGGAGAAACCCCCAGTCTCACACGGGAGTTCATTGGAAAGTGAGCTAGCAGGTGAGCTGCATTTTTCCTTCCCTGGTCCCTCTCCCACAGGCAGCACTGCAGGCAGCACAGCAAGGAGGGTTGCCCTGCTCAGGTTAACACCAAAGGCCCTGGCCCCTTACAGCTTACCAGGTGCACCAAGACAAGGAAATATGGCTCAGATAAAATAACAGAGCGAAGTTTCAGAAAGAGAACTAAGTGATGAGGGGCGTATCTAATGGAGAATTTAAAGCCTTGGTAATCAAAATGCTCACAGAACTGACTGAGCTTGGTCAAAAAATGAAAAAAAAAATGAAAGATACCCAAAATGAAATAAAGCAGAATATCCAGGGAACCAACAGTGACAGGAAGGAAACCAGGACTCAAAGCAAGGATTTGGAACAAAAGGAAGAAATAAACATCCAACCAGAACAGAATGAATAAACAAGAATTCAAAAAAAAATGAAGGGAGGCTGAGGAATCTCTGGGACAAACTGAAACATTCCAATATCTGAATTATAGGGGTGCCAGAAGGAGAAGAACAACAGCAAGATATTGAAAACTTATTTAAACAAATAATGAAGGAAAACTTCCCCAATCTGGTGAAGTAAGTAGACTTCTAGGAAGTCCAGGAAGCCCGGAGAGTCCCAAAGAAGTTGGACCCAAAGAGGAACACACCAAGGCACATCATCATTAAGTTACCCAAGGTTAAAGATAAAGAGAGAATCTTAAAAGCAGCAAGAGGAAAGGAGATAGTTACCTACAAAGGAGTGCCCATATGGCTATCAGCTGATTTCTCAAAAGAAACCTTGCAGGCAAGAAGGGCTTAGAAAGAAGTATTGGAAGTCATGAAAGGCAAGGACCTACCTACATCCAAGACTGCTCTATCCAGCAAAGCTTTCATTTAGAATGGAAGTGCAGATAAAGTGTTTCTGAGATAAGGTCAAGTTAAAGGAGTTCATCATCACTAAGCCCTTATTAGATGAAATGATAAAGGGACTTATCTAAGAAAAAGGGGATAAAAAATATGAAGAGTAAAATGACAACAAACTCACAACTATCAACAAATGAAGCTAAAAGAAAAGACAAAAAATGAAAACAAAACTAAGCAAACAACTAGAATAGGAACAGAATCAGAGAAATGGTTATCACATGGAGAGATTTCAGTGGGGAGGGGGAAGGGAGAAATGGAGGGAAAAGGGACAGAGAAGAAGAAGCATAATTGGTAGGCATAAAATAGGTGGGGAGAGGTCAAAATTGATATAGGAAACAGAATTCAAAGAATTTACATGTACAACCCATGGACAGGAACTAAGATGGGGAAATGCTGGAGGATTGGGGGGTGCAGGGCATAGTGGGGAGGAAAGGGGAGAAGTTGGAAAAACTGTAATAGCATGATTAATAAAACATACTTTTAAAAATGAACTTACATTCTTGAAATTTTATATCATTTGGCTTGAAAATTCCAATTAGTGGTGAAGAGGACCAAATTTTATTGTATGACTTGAAACATTCAATTAATTGTTATATAAATTTCATGTAATTTTTATATTATTTGTAAAAAATTTGATATTTGTGAAAAGTGTGTATTTTACATACTTGCTTTTATGAAACATATTGAGAATATTGTAGTTCTAAATTATTATGATCAATTTTTTTCAGGAGACTTAGAGACGAAACTGTTCACAAAATGTTATTTTTCAAACTGATTAACAAGGACACATTAATTTTACTTCTCCCATATTTTCAATATTTGGAGATGTCTTTAAATTATCTAGATCAGTATTTTTCATATTGTAATATGCATTAAAATTTGTTTTCAGATATATTAAAATATATAATCTAATTCAGTAAGTCTGAGGTGAAACCTAATATTTTCATTTTTAATTAATGCTACCAGGTTATGCTGCTGATTCTATGAGCTACCTTCTGAACAGCAAGGATCTGGGCAGACTAGCAGTAAAACTAAAAGTAAAAACTTTAATTTTGTTCTTCTCATGTGGTTAAAAAATGTAAGTACTCATTATCTACATCAACTTCTATTATAGGAGTAGTGTCCAGTGTGTTGGACAGTAACTTTTAAGGTAATCAAATACCTTGCCTTCACTATGGTATTTGAGCATCCATAAGTGCCATTTATTGGCTCATTGGCTCTTCTACGAACATTACTCTCATAAAAACTCAACCTAAACTAAAAAAAGGAAACAGTCTATGAAAGTCTATTGTAAGTGTTCCTCCCACAAGTGTGTTTCCAACTGTGACAGATTTAATGTCTCGTAACATTATTTTTTTATGTAGGTGGAACATTTGGTTTTTATCCTTTTACTCTCTTCCCTAGCAATAATTTTAAAAGTCAGGTTAAAGTTGTTAGATTTTGTAGGCACAAAAGTTAAGGTACACATTTTAATAATTTATACCTACAAGTTCTCATTATTTCCACAATTCTTGGAGGCTTACCTAACATCTTTTCAAAAATGGAATTATTATTATTTTAGCTTTTTATTTATTATTATTATTTTGTTGTTGTTCAAGTACAGTTGTCCCCATTTTATCCCCACCACTCCTGTCACCCCAGCCACTCTCACTCACAAACCTTGATCCTACTTACCTTTGATTTGGTCCATATGTCTTTTATACATGCTCATAGCAAAAACTTATGTCAGGAAGTCAGTATTAACATGTTGAATGGAAATTATAATATCAATTGACACCTCATTAAATTAAACTCATATGAAATTTAGTCATATTCAGAGTCTAGATTGCTAACCATTACACTATGTGACCTGTAAACTAAGTCATATTCAATGGATAATTATTCATATAGCCAGGTCTATTTACTTCTAATTTATTGCTAAACAATATCAAGATTAAAGCCATTGTGTCATGCAAGTAGTATTTGTATATTCCTTTTAATAATCTCTTGGCTATAAAGTAAAAAACAATTAATCATATATAGTTTATGCCCAGTGACTAAAATTACACTGAGTAGCCAGATTTTTTTAAATTGCATGTATAACAAAGTAGAATATCAATTATGAATAGAAATAAATTATAAATAAAGTAGAAGATCAAATAAGAATGGAAGGGAGAAGTGAAAACATATTTATTGATCAAAAAACTACAATGTAAAAGAAAATGAAAATAATCAACAGGTGGAGCGAATAAAATACATACCGTGTGGTGGTAGATATTAATGCCACTCATTAACCATAGACAGATTATAAACCTCAGTGTAGCGAAAGACAAGCAGATTAGACAAAGAAAATACCCAACCGCAAGTTATTTATTATGCTAAGTGAAATAAGAAAAATACTACAAGTGTCACAGATATAGAGTCAAAAAAAAGTCAAACTCTTGGAGACATAGAACAGAAACAAAAGTGGAGTTTGCTAGGTGCTGGGTGAGAGATATAAGGAGAGGTTGGTAAAAGGGTACGAAGTCCTTTTAGTTATAAGATAAAGTATGAGGATCGAATGAATAACATGGTGACCATAGTTGACAACACTGTATTGTGTAATTGAAACAGGCTAGAAGAATAAAACTTAAACATTCTTATCAAAGGAGAAAGAAAGTAAACATTGAAGTGATAGATACCATTATGTTAATTAACACAATGAGGGAAATTTTCTTTCACATTGTATACATGTATCAAATTATCACATTTTGTACTTGAAATACCTTATAAAATTATTTACCTATTATACATCAAGAAAAATGAAAATAAAGAAAAAATATACATATTCAAGAATTAAGAAAAGTTTAATCTAAAGGGATGAAAAATTGTACAACATGAAAATACAAATCAATAGAAAACAAGCATGTATTAACTAATAACTGACAATGTACATTTTAAGGCAAGAAGCATAGTTTTAAAGAATAAATAATATCTGATAATAAAACATTAATTCTCTAGAAGATGTAATAATTCAGAATATGTATGTACCTAATAACATAGATACACATAAAGCAAACATTGATGAAAATAAAAAGAGAAACAGATAAATGTACAATAATTGACAAAGCAAGAGTAAAAAATTATGCAAGAACTAAGATTCTGCTCTACTTCTGGTTAATTACAAGCATGCATGGTTTAAAAGGCAGTCCATGTTATTTTACTATATATATTTAATCATATTCATGAATTCCAGCTAAACAAAATATTCTGTTTAACAGAAGCAGACACATTCTGCATTAAATGTTAGCAAATCCAGACAACTATTCAAATCAACTTTAGTAATGGGCAAACATTAGCTAGGTAGTATATTTGCTACCTCTCAAAGGCATAAGCTTTATCCTCAATAAAGGACCATTCAAAAAGGGGAGTGGAGGGAGGCAGGAGAGGGTAAAGAGTGGTAAATGGTAATGGAAGAAGACTTAACTTGCAGTACTGAACATGCAATATGATGGAGAGATGACGTATCATAGAATTGTACCCCTGAAACCTATGCAATTTTATTAACCAATGTCACCCCCATGAATTCAATTTAAAAAGTGGAAAAAAAGAGAAATATCTTTAACACAAATGCAGGGTTTTTTTTTTTTTTTACTTTTTATTTATTTACTTATTTATTTTTATTGTTCAACTACAGTTACATTTAAATTTTAACATTTGTATCTTTTTAAGTTGTCTATTTTTACATCTATTTTCACAAGAGATCTCAGTCCATGGTTTTCTTTTCTTGTGAAGTGTTTGGTTTAGCTGTCAGGGCAATATTGACCTCAATGAATTAGGAAATGTTCTCCCATCTTCTATTTTTCGGGAGAGTTCATGAAGGATTGGTGTTAATTGTTCCCTATTTGGTAAAATTCACCAGTGAAGCCATTTAACTCTGGGCTTCTTTTTGTGGAACTTTGTCTCTTAAGAGAAATCATGAAATTTCAACTTTAAGCCATGAGAAATTAAAAGAAGAATAGAAGAAATGACCCAGCTATTGTTCTTAATTTTTTTTTTTAAGAAAGTGATTTTAAAAGTAGGTAGTGTAGCCCTGGCTGTTGTGGCTCAGTGGTTGACTGCCTGCCTGAGAAAGGGTCACCGGTTCGATTCCCAGTCAGGGCACATGCCTGAGTTGGGGGCCAGGTTCCCAGCAGGGAGAGCGCAAGAGGCAACTACACATTGTTGTTTCTCTCCCACTCTTACTCCCTCCCTTCTCCTCTAAAAATAAATAAATAAAATCTTTTAAAAATTGATAGTATATACATAACACACAGGCCGAGCCAGCAGCGTAGTGATTGCCAGAGGGAAAGGGGTGTGAGGGCTAGGTGGAGGTGGACACAGCAGGGAGGAATGGGGACAGGAAGACGAGCACACCGTGCAGTGTGCAGATGATGTTTTATTGAGTTGTACTTGACACCTGAATGGTTTTATAAACCAACGTCATCCCAATAAAGTCAATTTTAAAAAAAATAGGTAGTAAATAAAAAAGTAAAGCGTTCTTTCCTTCATCCATTCATCTATTAATATAACCTAACCTTAAAAATTTTTAAATCTCATGGGTTTTAGATACATTAGGTTGTCTAATTCAATTGTACAAGAACTCGAGGCGGTTCTATCCTCCCCATTTGGTACATGAGGAACCTAAGGCTAAGATAAATTGCCTAATCTGTCTGAGATCACAGCCATACAGTAATGTTTATGAGCAGGAACTCAAAAATCACAATTCCTCCTTGGCTACTTAGGAGGTTGGCACGCTGGGTGAATTACTAACTTTTAGGCTTCAATTTCTTCACCTCTAAAATGAGAAGAATAACACTACCTACTTCTCAGAATTGTTGTAAAAACAAAAGGCACGGAAAGTGCTTATGACTGTGCCTAATTTACATTACATACTCAATATTAGCAGTGATGTTTACTGTTACTAGGTATTGCCCGGAAATGCCACTTAGGTTTTAATTGTTCTAAAACTGTTGAGTGGTAAGGCAACTAAGAAACTGTTAAGTCTCACACTGGAAAATATAACCACTTAAAGTAAATTTGATCCCAATCACACAAACCATTTTACTACTATTTTTTTTTTGTTTATTTGTTTTTTTTTGGGGGGTTGTATCTTCTTGTTTTACTACATGTAAATCTGGTTAAATCTTTTTTTTAAATTTAAAAGGGGAAAAATACATAAAATTTGAAGTGATCTTTATTGTAAAGGCTCATCCATTTAAAACAGATCTTTACCCGGCTGGTGTGTCTCAGTGGATTGACTGCTGGCCTGCAAACCAAAAGGTCCCAAATTCAATTCCCAGTCAGGGCACATGCCCGGGTTGCAGACCAGGTCCCCAGTAGGGGGTACATGAGAGGCAACCAAACATTGATGTTTCTCTCCCCCTCCTTCTACTCCCTTCCCCTCTCTCTAAAAATAAATAAGTAAAACATTTTAAAAAACTATAATAGATCTTTAATGTCTTGTTTACCATTTTAAATTTTATTTTCTATTAATAGAGACATTGGAATTAAATTTTCATAGTGCTTGTTTTTCCCCTGCAAACTAAGTAGGTTTATGTGAACACTCAAAAACATATTGCTGAAGATTCTCTAACTTCTTTCAAGACAAAATTCTCTAAATAAGGTCACAGTTAAGTTTAATTTAAAAT
>PVKM010048604.1:0-11157 GCA_004027735.1 Carollia perspicillata
CATCAGAGAAAGCAACCAGGCAAGGCAAGGAATGTTCTGAAGGCTCCAGGAGTGATTTCTTTAAGATGATGCTGACTGTACTTAACGACCATGACTATACTGAGAGGGGTTTGAGGTTGAACTAGGATAAGAACCTAGAAAATGAGGCATTTATGAAAATGAGAAAATTATCAGCTCCAAATAAAATTAAAAGGTTTGTAGAAAGGAAAAATAAACAGAATAATCAGCCATGAATGACATTTGCTTGGTTCTGAACCTTGGCTGAACATTAGAATCATCCAAGGAGCTTTTAAAACAACAGATGCTCAAACCGCACCTGGATCAATTACATCAGAAATAGGCACTGGTATTTTTTAAGCTCCTCGAGTGATTTAAATGGGAAGCCACTACAAAAACTACTGACTTATTCATAATAAAATTCTGAGTATCAACATAAGCAAAGCTACAACATGTTAGGAGCATGGACGGAAAGTGGGAGGATGGTAGGGATGGAGCGTAGTTGGACAGAAAGTTAATCCTCAATCTTATGTGATAGGAAGTCAGTTGATAATGCCTGAAACTGAGCCATCAAGAAGTATCTATACAAGCATGTTATATAGACTTAGAGATATGAAGATGAAACATCTAAAATACTTGAGAACAAGAAATAAGGCAGGGCTTGGACTCCATGTCTCTTATAACATGCCTTGCAGAACTGCTTGACTCTTAAAACTATGTGCACGTAAGACTTTGATGAAAATGAAAAGTACATTTAAAAATATAAACAAAAGCTAAAACGATAATGTAGAAAATAACCACAAGAAAGGAAAAACTAAATACAGTTCTGTTTAAAGATTTTATTTATTTTTAGAGGGGAAGGGAGGAAGAAAGAGAGGGAGAGAAACATCAATGTGGGATTTCCTCTTGTGTGCCATGTACTGAGGACCTGGCCTGCAACCCAGGCATGTGCTCTGACTGGGGATCGAACTGGAGACCCTTTGCTTCACAGGCCAGCACTCAATCCACTGAGCCACACCAGCCAGGGCAAAATGTAGTTTTTTGACAAAGCTAATTAAGTAACAAGAACGTTAGCTAAGAACAAGAGAACAGAGACACACACATACACACATACTTGGACTCTGAAATGGGTCATAACTAGAGACAAAGATAACACTAAATGAAATTGTATGGAAGTAATATGCACCACTTTATACTTAATAAATTTGAAAGCCAGATGGCCTGAATGATTTCTAAGCTATGTAAGTTAGTTACCAAAAGAGACTTAAGGATATGTAAAAAACATGACTAGACTGATAACCGTGAAAGAAATATAAAAACCTACTATGACGAAAGTCACCAGGCAGAGATGGGTTTCCAGAGGGTATATTCCTGTATTGTGTATAAATGGTTCCAGATCATAGGAAAATAAGAAAACCTTCTCAAAGTATGAGCTTCTCAAAGTACTATGAGCTTGGTTTAACCCCTTCACCAAAGCATGCCAAAAAAAATTAAAAAGAAAACCAGATGACTCTTTGATTTATAAGTATAGACAACGATTTCTAAATAATTATTAGCAAATTGAGTCTGTGATTAAAGTAATATATCAATGTTATGATCAAGTAATTAAAATGGAAATAATTTTTACCTCTTTAACCCATCAAATCAGGCAAATATTAAAAGATTTATTATGGTCAGTGTTGATAGTAGAGGGGTGTGGGGAAATGGTACTACTCTCTTAAATGACTGTTGGGTGCAGACACTTTATAGCTTTTTAAATGAGAAGTTGATAATTTCTATCAAAATGTAACTAAACTGAAGCTATCCTTCATGCCACTTCTATGTATATATAGAAGTGGAATTGCTGGGATGAAAGATATATATATTTGAAAAAAGGACTTGCATATTTGAACAAATAAGTATGTTCAAGTATACTCATTTCAACACTATTTATAAGAAGAGAAGAGAAACAACTGAAATTTTCATCAGTGGAAGACTGGCTAACTACAATACGCAAACAAATCCTGTGCTACATCAAAAAAATTAGAAATCAAATAATGAGTGTGAAGTAAAATGCTTTCGCTTTGAGGCAGCCTTAAAGAGTAATCAGCCTGATAGAATCAAATCCTGACTTTACTAACCTCAAAAATCAAACCTTCGTGTAGGAATTTAAGTGTCCAAAGTACAGTTTCTGTCCTGTGGTTTCTAGAACAAAGTGCTTAAATATTCAAACTTTTGGGCACCATTTAGTGATAGAGACATCTCTGTTCTCACCCTGTGTTCAACTTGTTGATATTCCCTTTCATTTTCCTAGTTCCCTTAGAAGCAGGATGTTCAGGCCATGATTTATTTTAATGAAATTCAGAGAACAGAATTTCTACATAAAACACTGCCAATATACCTCCATACCCCTAACTTCAGCATCCCTGTTGCTCACCATAAATATTACTTAGTCACTCCATGATAATAAATTAGACAGTAAAAGCACTTAGCTATACATTAATGCTTCACACTTTGCAGACTCCAGGGAACCATTCAAAGTACTGCAATGGGAGGGGGATGAGTTATGAGGTTGCTTCCCTGCAGCCCTCTTCCTGTCACTGAGATCACCTGCTCTGTCTTAAGGCTCATCAAGCTCCAGGCTTTTAAATAAATCCTGACCTGAGTCTTCAGAAGTTTAAGGTGCTATCTAGTGTACCTCCATGACTCAGGATGAAGTCACCCTCCACCTCTGGCTTTGTCTGGCAGTGTGCCTATTCTTCCATTTTAATGACATGGAGTTCCTCCCAGTATCCTTGACTTAGCAGCTAGGTCCACAACTTGTTCTCTAGTTCCAGAGTCCCTGGGAATCTGGAGGCTAACACGACAGACCTCGGTTTGGATCTCGACCTCACCACTCACTAGCTCTGCCACTTGGGGCAAGATTTTAGTTTCTCCAAACCCCAGTTTAATTATCTTAAAGCTGCAGAATAACAATTCCTACCATACAGAAAATGTAGCAGAGTATATGGCACATAGCAGATGCTGGATAAATGTTCATTCCCATCGGTTGCATCTTTCTTGCTGATTTTTTCTTTGATAATGAGGAGTGTTCTGGAGCCTCTGAAACTGGGAACTTGTCTTACTGATCCTTCCAAAATCTATAAGCCATCTCTGGGGCTAAACCTCCACTCCTACTATGTAAGTCAGTGACATCTGCCTCCTCTGATTTAGCCAACATTGACCTCTGTGGGACCCTTGCTTCTTGAGAGACACATGACTGATATTTTCTTCTCCCCTGATGTTCTTTCAGCACACCATGCTCCCACAGTTGTTTCATCGGCTCATCTACTGATGGCTGCTTCCACATCATACAGATTGTAAATAACACTGCAATGAACATAGGGGGGCTTATGTTCTTTCAAATTAGTGTTTTGTGTTCCTTCAGCTATATTCTCAGAAGTGAGATTGCTGGATCAAAAGGCAGATCCATTTTTAATGTTTTTGAGGCAACTCTGTATTGCTTTCCACAGTGGCCGCATCAGTCTGCATTCCCACCAACAGTGCAAAATAGTTCCCCTCTCTCCACAACCTCGTCAGCACTTGTTTGTTGATTTACTGATGATGGCCATTTTGACATGTTTGAGATGATATCTTATTGTGGTTTTAATCTGGAGTACTACTCAGCCATAATAAAAGGAAAATTTTACCCTTTGCCACAGCATAGATGGACCTGGAGAACATTATGCTCAGTGAAATAAGCCAGTCAGAGAAAGACAAATACCATATGAACTCACTCATATGTGGAATCTAATGAACAAACTGAACGAACAAGCAAAATAGAGACTCATAGATGGAGAGCAGGATGACAACTATGGTGGAGGAGGTGAGGGGGTGGAGGGATTGAGCAAAAAAGAAAAAGGACTCATGGACATAGACAACAGTGTGGTAGTTGCTGGGGGGAGAGGAGTATAAGGGGACTAAATGGTAATGAAAAAATACAATTAAAAAACAATCTATTAATAAATACGTTAAAATCTGGGGGGGGGGGAAGCACACTATGCTCCATCCTGGCTCAATACCACCCCATGGGGCAAACATGGAGTTGCACCCCAGTACCTGCCCTGACACATGGGGTGATTCTACTGAGAACTGTCTCTAAAATCCTGCTGAGACAACTCACCGGATCTACCCACAGAATGGTTTCTAACACTCATACATGTCACAAACATTCTTCACTTTCAAAACAGACAAAAAGAAAAAAAACCCTGAAAATCAGTGGCTCGAATACCCTCCTTCCCAAGGTCCTTTACTTCACTTTGACCCAAAGAAGAGATTTGAAAGAGATGGGATTCCAGGTGTGAAGCTGGTGGAAGAGAGCTGCTAAACTGCTGTCTGGTTCCTAGTCTGCGCCAGCAATATCCTGAGACCTCGATACTAGTCATTGCAAATCCTCACAACACCACAAGGGAGCATTACCTCCATTTAACAGATGGGGAAAATGAGGCTCTACAAGGTTAAATAATAGTCCCAAGTTCTCACACCACCAAGAAACACACTTGGAATGTGAACCCTTGTTTGTTTTTACTTCAAAATCTGTAACATTTCTTCAAAAATGGTAGATTCCTTTCTTACTCTACCACATTTTCCCTCACTATACCATTCATATAAACTAAAGGAGTTCTTCAAAATATTTCAATTACATTTCATTGATGATGCTATTACAGTTGTCCTAATTGTTCTCCCTTTGCCCACTTCCACCCAGTACCCCCCACTTCCTCAGGCAATCCCTACACCATTGTTCATGTCCATGGGTCATGCATATGTTCTTTGGATAGTCCATTTCTTATATTGTACCTTACATCCCCATGGTTATTCTGTAACTGTATTTCTTAATCCCCTCACTGCTTCACCTTTTCCACCCAAGCTTTTCACGGAGACTTTTCTATATGAATGGCTGATCTTGGCTCATGATTCACAATTTCCTAAATCCACTCAAATGAGCAAAAGCCAGCCTCAGTGAGTCCCCTGCCCCATACCTCTAAATATGTGGCCCCAGGCCTGGGACTAGCAGCAGCCAGCCTAGATTCACAGCTTGGCTTTGCCTGGGAATCTCCAAGCCCGGCACAAGTAGCAGCCATCTCAGATTGCTTTATAGCCCAGGCAGGGTGGTCCAGGCAAAACACAGGTGGGACTGACCTTGCCCTACACCACCTGGGAAATACCAGGGCCTGCACATCCAGTGGACAGTCACAGACCACATCAGAGCACTGCCACCCTGCCCTCCCATAGCTGATCCTCCACAGAGGGCAGAGGTTGCTGGTCAGTGGTCACAGCCAGTCCTTGCAGCTCACTAGCCTGGGTAAATCCTTCCCATTGACCTGCCAACAGCAACCAAGGCTCAACCACAAGAGGAGGGTGTACTCAGCCCACACAAACGGTGCACCACAAGTACCCAGCTTGGGTGATAGGGGAGGCTGCGCCACTGCACCTTTCAGGACACCTACTACATTAGGCTATGCTTTCAAAATATGTTTTTAAGCATTGAAATTCCTGGAGTAATTTACTTCTTGATCAATGAAAATCAGCCCATGAATCTGGACATATATTTCCTTTGTCTAAATGACAGTAATCACTTGCATTTATTCATTGTTTATTGTATGTTTGACACAGTTCGATTTATGTGTATTAACTCATTTAATCCTATGAACTAGGTAATATTAACATCGCTACTTAATTTTGGAGAAACTAAGCACAGATAGGGTAAGTAAATTGCCCAAGATCACACTGACAGAGCTACGATCAGAATCCAGGCAGCCTGGCTGCAGAGCCCAGTCTCGTATCACCATGTTGTACTGCCTCTCAACAATCAGACTAATTGTGTAAAGTGTCCACTTAACTTTGCATGTATAAATAATTTAAGGATCTAATCAATTCCTTTGATATCTGAAGCTACCAAATGCCATTTATTGAAAAACAAGGAGTAGCACGTTGCTTGTGCATCAGATTTCCTGATTACTCCTCCCAGTTTGGTATCTGGCTTTTGTTCTCCATAGAGATTAAAGATATAAAATTCTGTTTCTTACCATAGAAGTCATACTTATCTGGAAAAGACATATTCAGGGTAAAGTAGAGTCATTTTCCAAGAGAATAATTTCTCCTTCCATAACAATAAATAATCTTACTTTACTCCATTTCGGTAGCACTCTTTAGGTTCTGGCAAAAATGCAATATAGACCAAAGTCAGAGTTTATCATGTAAAGCCTGCAGTAAAGTCATTTTTTAGAATTTCTATGCTTGCTACTCAACAATCTCATGTATTACAACTTTCTGGTGTGAACAACAATAATCAATAAGGCATTTAATTTCTAAAAATCAGGCTTGGTTTGTTTTTCTAGCATATGAGTCAGTGTCTGGCACATGTAAAGCAAAATGAAGCAAATGAGCTTATAAATCACAGTAATCTCCTTGATAATCACTACTCATTTACTGACGGGACGACGTGCTCACTACGTGAGGCATTCTTATAAAAGACACCAAGCTGCAATTAACGATCTATAGATCTCATTTGCTCTGAATTAGTAAGCACTCTGATTCTAATACATTCTCAATACCTAAGGACCTTATTCTGATTATTTTTATCTCATGTTCCTTGCCGACAGAGAAAGGAAAATGAAAACAATTTTTTCCCTAAATGCCAGCTGAGTGAATTCTTTTCTTCGTACTTCTCATATATTTGCCCACAAAGGTATTCCAAACAAAGTAATGTCAGAATACGTTTCATTTTTTAAAAAGGTTACAATATTTCTCCAAATCTCTTATCCAGAACATGTAGCTATTGCAAAGATACCATGATAAACTGTTTTTAAAAAAACCTCAGCTAATGAAAAAAATCCTAAAGTACCTGCTAAATTATAGCTTTATTTTGAAATATTTACATTATGGAAAGAGAGGTATATCCTGATTTTTTCAAATAAAATTATTACCTGTATGCCAAATAACTTTATATAAACCAGAATTTGATTACTGAAATTGCATAGGCAGAACATATAATGTCGTACTTATGGTTTTATCATCTCTTTTCTCATAACAAAATAAATATAATTTCACTATTCCTGGCAGGTATTAAGATGAATAAATGCAAGAAGAAAAAACCATCCAAGGACTTAGGTTAGGGAAACAGAAGAATGAATCCAAAATAGATTTCAGAATCCAAACACTCATTAAGTTACATTTAAAGAAAACTCTAATCCTTTGTTACTGGGTTTTGTCTTCAGTCAAGGGCTCAGAAATGAGGCAGTTAGAATTTTTAAAAGAGAATTTAATGTTTATAAAGATATGGGCAGGATGGAGTTCTCATCCTGAGAGTATTGCTCCTTCTCTAAAGTGAGGCTGAGAGAATCTTATGGCTGAGATAAGACACAGGTCATCTTAGTTGTATAAAGTGTTGGAGCCAATGTCTTTGAATCAAGAACAAAGCAAGGACTTTTTCAGAGCAAAAGGACTCTCTCATCTCAAGAAGCCCTCAGAGTAAAGCTGTCACTTTGAGAGTGACCTCAACAACTCATCTCTTGATGGAGGCTCAAGGTATGAAGACGATGATAATCTGTGCCCAACAATGAGGGTCTCTTACCCAGCACATGACAGCACTGAGCTGTGGCAGCCAGACAGCAGAATCATTACACAGGAAGGTAACTTAGTCTCAGCCTGATAAAAACCTGTGATCCCAAGAAGACAGAAGGGCCATGATCAAATATATGAGTCATGCTGAAGAGCAGAAAACCCATGCAAACCACATCCAGAGAATGTATGAGAAGATCATATCTCAGCCAGGAAGGCTGCTACAAAAAATCCTTTCTCCAGAACCTGTAACATCAGAGAACCCTGATGAAAGAGTACATCACTAAAAGTATTTCTGTTACTATACCTACCAACTGCATTAGAATTGAATCTGGCAAGAAAATCAAGAGAACATATTCTCTCTGTTTTGGGTGAGAAGTGAACTCACAAGACAGTAAAAGTAATTAAAGCCTGTGATTTGAATCCCAAACAAAACAAGGTACTTTTCCCCTGCCTTCTCAAGTACATTGGTGAAAATTATTAAATCTAGTCTTGATCATGAGATGTCTTCATTCTGAATATCAGCTTCCTATCTCGTCCCTCTATTATGGAACCCAAATTGTCACCCTTTATTAGAGAACACAGGTGACAATCTTTTGCTGTCTCTATCATTCTTCTATCCACCCTCTGGCTGTTTATTTGCTGTATTTAAAGAAAAGAACATAAAGAAATTGTTAAGAATTGTATACTTAAATACATAAATATTTGAATAAGTGTTGGATGTTTATTGTGATACCAGCTCATCTGTTTTCATATTTAGTTGTTCCCTTGTTTAAGGATTTTTCATTTCTCCACCACCAGAACCATATTCTACAAAGATTTTTGAATCCATATAGCAAACTATGACAAAAATAAAATTGAAAAAGACAGAAACACAGTAACGAAACCACATAAAATATAAATTAGCATTGATGTATAAACCCCAGGGAGTAATTCAGTATGCATGTATGCTACCCATGAGAGACTATACTACAGTTTATAGCACAGAGAAGCCAATTTGTACTTGAGCTTACTGGCAGCTAAAGAAAAAGGGGAATTGTGGTCTTATATTCATTCATAGTGCCCAGAATATTTTATTACTGCCTTCTAATTTGAGACCATTGCGAATACTAGAAATCTGACCTCTGTTCCATATTGTGATTATAGGCTATCTAAAATGAAAGATACTGAAGATCATTTAACCCAATGAGAACTAGAGGAATCAAATGAATACAGATTCAACTTTCATGATTAAAGGTGACTCCAGGTTCATCTACTTACAATGAAGAAAAAGTGTAAAGTAAGGAGGTAAGGATCATACTTATACTTATTAAAGCCCTCCCATAGCCAAAAGGGAGGCAAAAGGGTTACCAAGTCAGGCAAGTACACGTTACCTTCACACCCTAGTTCCTACTCTGTTGTAGTTAGTCTCTCTCTCTCTTCCTTCCTCCCCCCCCTCTCTCCCTTTATCTCCCTGCCTTCTCCCTCTCTCTCCCTCTCTCTTCCTCCTCCCTTCTCTCCTTCCTGTCCACTGAATTCATCATTCTGGTTGTAAGGAATTATCAAAGTGTTGATACAAAATTTCCCAGAACTCACATGATACTACGAATCACTAGTGTTCCCACCAGCCAAAGTAAACAGATTTCAGAGAATACAAGAATCATTTAGTAGAGTCATCAAACAGGTTATTTTTTAAAAGCAAGGCTAAATCAGCACCTATATCTGCCCTTTGAAAAGCTTTAAAACAAGTTTTGGAATGATACAACTGATCCACAAGTGAACTATCTGTGAAACAAAGCCCAGTACACTTTAAAGAAATATAATGAAATCCAACACTCAACAATGTAAAATTCACACTGTCCAGCATCCAATAAAAATTACTATATCTTTGAAAAAGCAGGAAAATTTGATACATAACCAGGAAAAAGATAGTTAAGAGAAAGAGATAAAAAAATGACAGAGATGATGGAATTAGCAAACAGGTACATTAAAGTCACAATGGAAAATGTGATCAATATGTTCAAAATTTTAAAGAAAAAGATGAACATAATAAGGGGAAATATAAAACATAAATAAAAGCCAAATGAAATTTATAGAAACGAAAAATATAATATGTGAAATAAGAAATTCAATGAATTGTTTAAATAGCAGATTAGATATTCAAAAGAAGAGATTAGTAAACTTAAAGACTGCAATAAAAACTATCCAAACTGAAGCACAAAGAGAAAAATATCTGGAAAAACTAAACAGAAACTCAATGACCTATGGAACAATATTAAGTGTCCTAATAGAATAATTGGAGTCCCAGAAATAGAAGAGATAGCAAGAGGAATAAAAAAAGTATTTGAAAAAGATGGCTGAACATTTCAAAAATTATATAAACTATAAGCACACAAAACCAAGAATATCAACAAATTCCAATGATGATAAACTAAAAGAAAACCACAAGAAGCCATATTATAATCAAATTGTCAAAAAGAGAAAATACTAAATGTAGCCAGAGGAGGGTGGGAGAAAAGGTACATTACATACAGTGGAATAAGAATTACAACAGATTTCTTGTTAGAAATCATTGAAAGCTGAAGATAATGGAATGACAGTTTTAAAATGTTGAAAGAAAAAAAAAACTGTCATCCTGGAATTATCTACCTGGTGAAAATATATTTTAAAAAATGAAGGTAAGGGTGACTTCTGGTTTCAGCTCCAACATGTAAAGAACTTAGAGTTGTAACACCTGTTCTCACAACAAGAATAAGCTGGAGAAGTTGAAAATCAAGACTCTTCTTGGACCTATGAGAGAACTGAGGTTATAGGGCAATCCACAACATTGAAATCTATAGACACAGACATGCTCAGAGAGGCACAGCCAAGATCTACTTACCTGAAGCAGAAGCCATGAGAGCCATAAGCTGGTAGAAACACTTCATGGTGGTTGTGACAAAAAATTGCTGGAAAATGAGCATGGAGTAGTGTGAAAACAAGAAATTTCTGGGGGCTACCTCTTGGGGAAGGGCATAGTCTTGTATGCTTTACCTCCAGGAACCCAACCAGGTTCTCATAATGAAGATCCTAGATAGATAAACTCATGGTTCTGGCAGGGGGAAAAGATGAATAAACACTATGCAACAAGCCCAGAGTCTTCTTCATAATGAATGCTTACTCTCCAGAAGAAAATACTTTTCCAGAGCTTTTTGTGAATTGGGAGAAGTGCGTTTCTCCCACTCTTGCCACTTACAGCATTCCTGTCTCACTCGGAATTGTTTATAAAAGTTACGCTACTGGAGAAAAAGTTGTGATGGTCACAGTCCACAGACGCAGGCCCACTAAATAATGAAGATGTAATCATACTAAATATTATAGAATCATCTAATTTGCGACCAAAATCAACCAATTCTGTGAGCATCCAGATTAAGAGTCCTTTGAACTGTGCATCTGATAGGTCGGCTATTTCTTGCTTACTTAAAAGAATTGGCTGTGGAGCTCTTAGTTTTTCTTGTGCTTGCGGCATTTTGGTCAGGTGGCACCTGTTGCGTATGAGGGGCGGAGCAAATTAGATGAAAAAATGAAGACCTTCATAAGTGAAATGATGGAAAATGCAGAGGA
>PVKM010048605.1:0-11463 GCA_004027735.1 Carollia perspicillata
AGTTAGGACCACTTCCTGTACTTTCAGCCCTGACCTTTTGGCCTTTCTTCCATCAGTATTTACATGGAAACAATTAGAGTAAATTGGAGTTGCCTTGGTGTCTTCATTGGGGATGCATTTATTCACTGGTTCAGCCACCAGCAGTCTTGCTTGGCTATTGTTAATAAATTCTAGCAAATTAAATACTTGGGCCTAGCATCTCTTCGGCTCCTGGCTCTGCGCTAAGCAGCGTCTACCTGACAGTCATTTTCTCAAGGCTGCAGTTTTAAAACATTTTCCCCTCTCCCTTCCCCTCAGGTCCGTAGAAGACGAGGAGAGACCTTTTGCTCTGGGAATGCAATTTGTTTTATTGCGAACGCTTGGTACGTCCCTCAGCTTCCAAATGTGCCTCTTAGTTCCTCTTGGCGGACGGCAAATTCTCACTGCCCTTTAAAAATGGCAAGTCAGTCATTCGTTGCCACTGTGGTAGCGAGGGTTTGACGGGCCTGGTGGTAAGGGCACAAGTTCCTTATTTTCTGATTTGGACTAAAAGCTGACTAGTTTGTCCTATGACGAAACAAAACGAAAGCGACTTTCGGTCAGTTTCTTTTTCACTGTGAACATAAACTTGGGCCAAATTCCCCAGAGAATTTTCTACAGTAGGAAATATTGGCCCAAGCAATGGTGGTGGGCTTATGATGTTGGCGTTTTTGTGCCCTTGTGCCTTTTTGACATGAAAGTGATGAGGAGTGGTGCTCATTTTATTCGTGAAAATGTCAGTATTTTCTTTCCAGCAATTTTATTGGGTTAGGCAAAGAGTGTACCTATCACGTTTTCTGAGAAAAAGAAATAAAACATTCTAAAAAGAATAAAGAGAGATGCCCAAATTGACCGCCCTTTACTTATTAACAAGAGAAGCTCCTTAGTGCCGTGTTTACACGGAAGGTTGCAGAGCGCACTGGGCCTGAAGAACATCGTTCCGATTTTTACAAACACTGGAACGATGCATGGGAAATAGCCTGTGAAGTAGCAGTCCATTCTCTTGATCAATTTCAATGTATTTTTAATTGACTTCCTCATCACCAGGCATATTTTTTTGTTCTTAAGTGGCAGTCTGATTTTCTACAGCTGTTTTTTTCCCACAGTAATCAGTATCATTGTTTACAGGACAACAGAAACGTTTTCTGATTCAAATTTTTTATTTTAGTTTTGAAAGGTAAAACATTTTAAAATGGTACCATCTGACCCTTTGAAACCTTAATCATCTCGGGAATTTTCAGTTTGGCCTATGTTGTGGTTGGTGGCCCGAGAGGGAGCCTCGGAGACTTCTGGTTGTACTGAATGCATGGCTTGTCTGTTTTGGTACCAGTGAGACATTGAAGGTACCATTTTTTCAAGGCATGCTGGTTAAAGGAAATTCTGACATACTTTGATACAGTTAAGAAGTATGCCTTATACTTCTCTTGAAAACTGAAGAGTTATTTTCAAAGAAGAACATTTGCTCAGCAAAGGAGTAGTTGAATAGTAAAGAAAAAAATAGTTCCTCATTTTTGCTGGCCCGTCTCTGAGGCCCTGGAGTCGGGCTGATCTGATGTGGGTGTGGAGGTAAAGGTGGGTGAACGCATGGAAACCGTAACATCAGGAGGGCGAACGTTTCAGGCACTTACTGTTTAATGTGACCTTAAGTTCTGTTCATTGTAAAAAAGTCCTGTTCAACATGCCAATTTCTAGTTCCCCAAATTCCGAAGCAAAAGGAGGCTTTTAAGGATTTAAAAAGTGTTCAATGTTAATTATAGTGAACATGTTCCCTTTTAAGTGAATGCCTCATATTTAAAAGTGTATCACCCACAGCTACCTGGGCCGAAGCCCACCTGTTCTCTCCCCCTTCCTCTGCCCTCCCCTTCCTTCCTTCCTCGTTCCTGCCCTCCCATTACTTCCTCCTGTAAACTCTTACTGAGGCTCTATGGGCTGTCCTCTTGGTCCTTGGGAGGCAAAGAATAAAAGGCATGGCCCTGGCCACCGAGGAGCTTATGGGTGGCAGATATGCAAACAGTGTGATTGTTGAAAAAGGGAGGTTTATACAAAATGCAGTGGGAATAGAGTGGCATCTGAGTGAGTAAGGAATTTAAAAGAGGGGCGGGGCATTCCAGCGCAAGGTGAACAGGTAGGGGGTGGAGACCCATTCTGGCGAAGGGAGTGAGGTGCTGAAGGAAGCTTACTTGGGTAGACTTTCTCACGGGATTAAAGAAATGTCTATCACATGGCCCCGAAATGAAGTTACTGCTACTCATCAGAGCTGTTTCCTAGGCTTTAAAGATGCATTTTATGCCCGAATTATTTCTGTACCCCAAGTGCCTTTATAAAGTTGTCATTTAACGTGATGTCTGACTTGCAAGAGACAATGCTTTCCTCATCCAATAGTAGAACCCACGGGAACTCAGTGTGCTGAATTTTAGTGGATCGGAAAGGCTTCTGGTATCGCGTCTTGAATAGTTAATGACAAAAATCTGATTTTTAAGTTGAAAAGGTTTCCCAAATAGCATTTTTTAGCAATAAACATTTTTATGATCCTAAAAATCAATAACACATTCTGATTGGATTGCAAACTGGAAGATTTAAAGTACCCACCATTTACTGAACATTTTTATAATAAATATATTATGGCGACATGTGACAAATTTTAAAAAATCAAGTGACACAAGAAAACCACTCCCCTCTATTGTATTCAGGGACACAGAACACCTGCTAACTTACACATGTTTTCTCTTACCAGATGTGCTAACTAATTTTCTTCTTTTCCCCCGCCTCTACACCTGTAGCATACATTCCTACTCCGATTTATTTTGGAGCAGTCATTGACACCACCTGCATGCTCTGGCAGCAGGAATGCGGAGTGCAAGGCTCTTGCTGGGAGTACAATGTGACGTCATTTCGTTTTGTCTACTTTGGTTTGGCTGCCGGCCTCAAATTTGTGGGCTTTATTTTCATTTTCCTGGCCTGGTACTCCATTAAATACAAGGAGGAGGCACTGCAGAGGCAGCGGTGGAGAGAACTCCCTCTGGGCACCGTGAGCGAGATGGTGGGCCACCCCGACGGCGCCGACAAGCATGCCCGGACTAGATCTTGCCCTGCTTTCAGCACCCAGGGAGAATTCCAAGAAGAGACTTGTCTGCGAAAAGGGATCCAGTTCACAGCACAGACCTACCCGGGGCCCTTCCCAGAAGCAATAAGTTCCTCCCCAGACCCGGGGCTGGAAGAGAGCCCTGCCGCCGTGTAGCCTCCCTCCCGAAACTTGAAAACGGAAGACTTTAGTTTTGTTGGTTGAGTTGAATATGGGCGACTTGAGAAACACCCGTGCCTTTTTCTCTTTCTTTCCTTTTTTAACCTCTAAAGACACAATCCTCAAACCAACAAAGCTCAGTGAACACAGCCACTATTGAATGAGGGCTGCATACCTCAACAAGACTGAGAGCCTTGCTCCGCGTTCTCTCCAAGAAGGAGTGTAGGTACACTTGTTACCGTTTCCGCCGTGTTGATTTCCTGCTCATACCCCGATAAGTATCAGGTCAAGGGACACGGTTAACACGATCACGGAAGTGTGACGGCGGTGCATCTCGTTAGTGCGCACTCCACACAAAGGTGGGCTTGACCACGTCTTTGCATTTACCAATCCACGTCTTCAGATCTGAGCACCTACTGTGAGTGCTGCCACAAAGCACAAGTGAATTTGCCTCAACTATGCAACTCGATTGGGAGACGAAGTGCAGCATGCTACTGTTTTGCTTTCAGAGACTACAGCAGACGCGTTTTTGAAAAGAGGAAGCGCTCTAAAGTACTGTTCATAGCATTTTAAGCCATAGCAGAGTTATAAATCAGGTAGGATTTTTCAAATGCTTCAGAGGAACCATATGCATAGTGTGATAAAGGAACAGCTACTTCATTTCATAGAACCCATTCTCTTTTAGTCTGTCTGCCCCCCTCGTAAGGTAGTTAAGGAGGCTGCTAAAGCATCTGATAGCTTGCATATAAACTCCAGTATTCCTTCATAAGGGGCTTCAAAGCTAGTGTGCTGAACAGTAGGACTAGACTCTGTAAGTTGAGATGCGTAATAAGGACGCTCATGGCTTTCTCATCCCCAAAACTTGCTGCAGAAATCCTTTTAGCTCATAAGGGCTCACGTAAGAGTAGTTAGAAATTGTAATCTCGATATAGTTAGGAATAGGAAAATAGTTGGAAAATAGTTAGAAAAAGGAATTTCAGAGATGCGTGACGGAGTCCCACCCTGTCATTATAATTATCTGCCTGGAAACACTAGCAAATCTGTATTGTTCTCTTTCTTATGCAGAGAAAATTGCTATGGTTGGTACTGAAATTAAGTCATTAAACCAGGAGACCTATACCTGCTCTGTGGAAATCACCTTGAGAACAGGAGGAGGGAGACCTGGGAGCTGGACCTAGAATACGATCCTAAGTAATGATTGAAAAGTACCAAGTAAACCGGTCCATTGTACTGAATCCTGCGTCGTTAGGGTTAGAATCATTTTACACTGCCCTTTGACTCCTTCCTACTGCGACTTTCCGATAGTGATTTGAGAGAGGACTTGTTTTTCCTTTTGGGTTCATTATCCACGATCCTTTTGAGGACCTCCCAGCACAGCAGCTGCATTTAGGTGCCACCCAGGACGCGTTCTACGTGGTTCTTAAGGCAGATGACTCCCGACAGCACTATGCACCGATGGCAAGTTAACTCCTGGGGGCTGGCTGCTTCAGGTTTAGGAGGGACCGTCAGGCCCAAACGCCAGTGTCAGCATTTCTGCCAAGGAGCCTGTGCTTATGTAGGGCTAATGCAGGAAGTGGTTTCCTTGGCTGGTCTACCCTGTCCCACAGAAGGAACGTGATTGACGCAACTGTCCCACAATTCAGGCTGTTCTCCCTCCACCCATGGTTGCCCCGTGGGGTTGTGTGGCTCTTCCTGGGTGCGGGTTGTTTTCCTCTCTACCTAGGAATGGTACCAGTCAGGTGGTTCTCTCGGTTGTATGCAGTTTGTGGAGAGGGTTACCACTCTCGGACTGAAGAATGTCTCCAAGGGCTGGAGCCAGTGGTCTCCGTGACAAGGACTTCCCTTTGAGTGTCTCATTTGACTAAGGCATTGTTGCCTGTAGTTACTCTGGTGTCCATCAAACTTTGGTCAACGTGGTGTGTGTGGAAGGTCTTTAGAAAATATTACTGACCCAACCCGGTGTCTATTCTGGGGCTTGAGGGTTCCCCTTTCTCCTCTATGGGAAATCTTTCAACCTTTCGAAGAGAAAGTTTCCTTTTGTGTTGGAGCTACAGAAAGGTAGGTTGGAGGGAGATACTCTTTTCTTAATTTCTCTCTGATTATTAAGAAATGGCATCAAGAAAATTTTGGCGGGATAGTTCTTTTTATTCTAGCTAAGATATTATGTTCCGACACTGTTACAGTTTCTCTCTTCTTGGTAGGAGGTTTTGAAAAGGAGCGCCCTCATTACTCCAGGACAGGGAATGAGGGACGCATCAGGTATAAGTAGAGAGCGCCCCCCCCTTTCGCTACCATGAACTGTCACCGGCTCTGCAGTCAACGACCGCCGAGCACCGTTTGACCCATTACCATCTGCCACTCTCTGAAACCCTTTGCTGTGATTAGGCCAGAATTCAAAGAAATCAGCATGAATTGTACATCAGAACGTTAGTATTGTACCTCCTCAAGTATCTGATGCTTATAAATAGCAGGTGTATCATTAATGTGTTGTTGGTGTCTATGGAATAAGTAGTAGAAGTCGTGGAGTACATACCAAGTGAGAGTTGTCCCCAAAATGCTCTGGGCTCTGGTAGCATCACTGGAATATTATGTAGTCAACTCAAATGATTATTTCATAGATGACACCATTTAATTGTGTATATGAGGTTCTTAAATGCTTCTTAATAAATTGGTTATGTTACTTTATAGCCATAGCTCCTAGTATAAGTTTAATTGCCACTTTCCATGAGCTTAGACTCATAATTCCTTGTTTTGGAAAAGGTCATCTCGTTTCTTAATAAACTATGTAGATTAATATAGTATTTGGCTTTAATATGCAAATATGACATCCTCGACTAGTCCTATTAATTTAGAGAGTCCCCGGGAGCAGGGCGGGGGTTGGAGTACATTCTCTGGTTATTTTCATTACTAGACGATCCTGATCCTTTGTAGGTGGCTTTAATTCCTGAAAACAGTCGAAAATCATTCAAAACCAAGGTGGGGGGAGAAGGGAGGGGCAGAGAGGACTCAGATTAGCACAAATTAGCTGACTAGTTGCGGAGCATTTTGTCAAGCACTTGATATATATTGTTCATTTTAATTTCTTAATAAGTTTGAGAGAGAACTATTTATGTTCTGTCATTTTGTCTTTATTGGGTTTTAAACAGAGGATGAAAACTGAGGCTCTGAGGACCGTGCAGGGGGCACGTCAGGGCTCAGGCGCAGGTCTCTCCCGCTCAGTGGCTCACTTCTCCCTCTGCATGTGACAGTTTTGATGAACAGAGATAAGATGTGACTAGAAGATAGTGAGGTAAATCACTTCAGCTTTTGACGTGCTACCGTTTCTGAGGAGTAGAGAAGTTCTTATTTCTTCATGTAAAATAGAAAAAATCTGTAGGAAACGTTAAAATTTAAGGTTTAGATCTGGAAGGTAAATTTACATGGATTTAGCTAAGTGTCATGGTCAAAATTTTTTGTCGTAACGTACCTCAAGTATTTATTTATCGCGTGTACTTACTGTAGAACAAACCCAATTTTGGTGGTAATGTGGAGTCTCAGTGGAGTTTCTGAAATGAAACATTATGAGGGAAGGGCGTTCGGATTTATTGAATCTGAGCTGCGTGGTTTCAGGTGTATGGTTTTCTACCCTCCCCACCTTCGCCGTGTTCACATTTCCATTTGTTTTCGGTGAAAATTGGTTTAAGTTTCCTAATAAAAGTGTTAGATGGATATATATTTATAGCATTACATGCAAAGCGAACATATACAACACGTTACATGTAATATCCCAGACCGCGGCGGGGACCCTTAGTAGCTGCGGGAACAGCCAGGAGCGCGCACTTGGAAACGTCAGCCATCAGAGAAGGGAGTGAGTTACCCGGCGGAGGTGATGGCGGCCCCCCATTTTCACCACCCACCGAGAAAACCCTCCCTCGGTCGGCAATCTCAGCTTGCATCCCTGGTGGGCTTGGAGCCAGAACCTTTCTTTTTGGAGCCGCTTATGCATCAACCACAGGTGCACCAAAGAGGAGCTTCACAGTTGGAATAAGCAGAGCATTTTGTGGAGATTCTCTTGTGTGCCAGGAACCGGAGGAGAGCCCAGACCTAGGCTGGTAGCCAGTTCTACTTTGTGATTTTGTGTGTAGGTAAGACACCCTAGCTGGCACGGAAAGGTGATGGTGACTATTGGTGTATCGGCGCATACCGAGTATTCTGGGAAGCAGACAGACATCGCACTGCTGTGTAAGCCTGGAACCGCCTGGACTGCAGGCTTGCCGATTCTCTGCCGTGCAGGCCGGTAGGCAGCCTGCGCACGTTTGCATTTTCTCTTTCACGGTGGCCGAGGGAGCGCCGTCACTGACCCGCGAAGTCAGTGGCCTTGAGCACTTTATCTGTTCTGTCTTCTCGTCTTTCTTCGTCTTTCAGGATGCTGCTGGCTGCGTCCACCCCAGATTTCTTGCTGCATCGGTATCAAACCTGTGTATGTTGGAAGAGGTTATTTTAAGCACCTCAATTTTTCTCAGCCCTAGGGAGGGTCAAATAGGAGAAAGACCCTCCCTGGGTATTTGCTTTTGCAACATTAAAAAAAAATGCCTTGGTGCTAGAAGTGTTTGACGAGGCATGCTCACCACAAAAAACGCGCCACGGAATCCACAGTGTTTCACCGATAAGGGACTGCATGTGCTTCGCTTTAGGAAATCGGGAGAACGTCCCGGAAATAAGCGCTCATTACTCTCATTACTACAGTTAATCCATGAACATGACATTGCAGAAATGAAGTGTGTAAGGGGGAACCCTTTTTTTCTATAAAAAACTCAGCGTTTTTGATATTTATTTTAGCAAGAATAATCAAATGCTAGACAGAAATAATTTCGGAGAGGGGGAAAATATTTCAGGTAATCTTTTCTTATTTCTTCTCCGAAAACGTACACCCGTGCCAGGTGTTTTTAATACCGGGGTTTTGAAGGTGTTACCTTTTTCTGGTATTCTACTGTCACATGTTAAAATCCAAGGAGAAGATATCATTAAAAACGAAAACTAATGTAATAGCAGGGACTGTGAAACCAAAGGGGTGAGCAAAAGAAGTTTAAAGTTTGTCTCTAGAAAAGAAAAAGAAGAATAATTGGTAAGACTTTATTGTGGGCATTTTTCTTAAAACATATACCTCTACTCCTAACCCCAAATATCAATGAGAAGCATGAAACAGGCAGGTCAGCCTCTAATTCTTCAGTTAAAGGTAATGTAACACTGTGTCAGGCCAGCTGGCATTAGGATCCTAGTGGAGTGTGTGTTCAGCGTGTGTGTGTTTGTGTGTAGGGGTGTGTATGCTTGTGAAGAAAGGCTGTTTTGAGTTGGTGCATAAAGAAGTTTGATTTTGTGAATTTTAAAATGAATATTTATTTGGTGACCTCTTAGGTAATTGAAAAGATGTATAATTTCCTTGTGTTTAATGAAATATATTGTCAATGTACTAATCAACCTTGGTTTACAACATCTTGAATACTTGATCACTGAAAACTAGGAAAAAAAGTAAAAAAAATGAGAATAAAGTGTGTTGGATTGAAAGTACTTTGTCTCTTATGGTTTTTGTTGTTTGAAGAGATGAAGGGATGATGGCAGTGTGGCCACCTTCCCCCTCCCACCTCGCAGTGAAGACACAGGGGTTTGGTTGGATTAAACAGGCCACTGCTATTCTGAACTCCATGCATAGTAATGAACTGCTTATATAACTGATCACTCTGCCTTGAAGCCAGATGTCCTATGTGTCAACTATTAGGGCTTTAGTTTTAAGAGCCTGCAAGAGCACATTTTTCTTTGACTCACCAAAGAGAATAATTTTAAGTAGTTTATCACTTATCTATTTCAATTCCAACAGACTTTGGGCCCACAGAACTGTGCCTGAAATATAGTTTACGTTAGGATCACCTGAGTTATGCTTAAAAACACACTAACCCCAAATCTCAGTGGCTTCATAGCACTAAGGTTGACTTCTTATTTCCATCACGTGGCTATAAGGGTCTGTTCCATGGAGTCCCTCAGGGACCCAGCCCGACAAATCCTATGGCCTTGAAGCCGCACCATCTAGAACATTCAGGGTTGGTCTTGGCTGCTGAGTAAGGAGAGAAAGAACCCCTGAAAGGCAGAGGGGCCTTTTCTCCCTCTCAGCCTGGAAGTGCTACCTGCCACACTGTGTTGGTCCAAACTATTTGCTCGTCCCTGCCTAACTTCTGGGATCCCGGAAGCGCAGGGAAGCAATGGTGAGCACTGGGTGGATTTTTTTTGTGTGTTTTTTTCCCCCCAACACAGTTGACCATGATAGACTGAGAATGACTCCCAAAGGAGTCCAACTTACTATTCTAAAAATTGGTGAACAAAAGGAAAGTCTCGAGCTTAAAAAAGAATGATTTCTTAAGGGGTGACAGTCAAAACTTGGCTAACAAAACAGTTAAAACTCCCTCTCCCCAGTCTCCGCTGAATTAATTGTTGCTAAAGTGGTCCAGGAGCTGGTCTGAAATGGGAGGAAGAACGTGAGTTCAGGTTCCATCAATGGGGGGAAAAAGCACTGAATTTTGAGGTCCCTTCTGATGGATGGCAGAGTTTTCCAAATGCACCAGCATCTGACATTTTTGGGTGCGAGGCGGAAGGAGGTAACAGAGCCATGGAAATAACAGCATGACTCATGGACCGAAGCACAAAGTGGTTCTGTTTTATATTTAGAAGCCCGCCTTGCGCACACGGTAGGTGGAAAGCAGGCCAATTGATTTCCATTTCTCTGTCCCCCCCGCAACGCAGAGAAACGAAAGGGTCACAGCGGCTCAAGATACATAAGCTATTGGGGCTCGAGTGCACGTCTGTTGACTTCCGGGTAAAGGCTTATTTCCCGCCATGGCTTGTTCTGTGCATTCTTCAAGGGAGCCATTTGTGCAAAGAGCATGCAGTACACCCTGCTCAAATCTACCACCTTCTCCTCAACTTTGTGTGCAATTTAGGCAAAGGGTTCCTCTTGAAATTTTTTAATATCTCACACTTTCAACGGTAGAGGCAGAACCAATCTGAATATTGGGCTTTTGGATATAGATTCATGAGAAAAAGCTTCTTTTTGAGAAATGAGGAAAGAGGAAAGGTTATGATGTAGCTATCATCTGGCCGTAGCCCCGGACTCGGTAGACCTCAGCATTTTCAGAGCTATTAAAAACCATCCAGTTCCTCTCTTGTTTTTAAAATTGTCAGCTGGGCAGAGATGGCCTCTGGAGTTTCAGCATGTGGGCGCCAAAAAACATTTTTAATTGCACAAAGTCATAGGAGAGCAAGGAGATCAATATGCAGTGCTCACTTTTGAATTTAAATGTCAAAGTTTGATGTAGTTCCAACTCATAATATCCATCCATATAAATGAGTAGAACGCTAAAACCTTTTATTGGCCTGCTGGCGTGGCTAGGATCCTAAGCACTGAAGAAGGAGAGAAACTGTCATGGACCACGTTGTTCTGGATGTGTTCTTGTCAAAATGGTAGTGAAGCTACTTTAGAAATGAATTAAGTGGCGAGTCTGCCAAGCACCATTTCTTGGCTCCCAGCAAAAATATCTTTAGTTGCACTACAGTGCCACCTACTGGTCATTATGGAAAACACATGCTCTACTACTTTCTGGGCCCTTTTGGTTCCTGGACTTGAGCTGTGTGGGGCCTTAGTGACCACATATATATTAAGATGGCGAAGTCTATGACATCTCTTCCTGTGCTGAGACCTATTAGTGATTGGATAGGTTCCACTCTTGTTCTGGGTCACCTGTGCTGTTGGGGCTGAGAGGTGGGGTAACGTGGGAGGAGAGGATGGAGGGAGTGTGCAGATTCTGAGCTCCCGAATCTGGAGTCCTACGAGGCTGACTGGTGTGGGGGCTGACAATTCAGAACATTTGCCAGCAGAGGCGAGGCAGCACTCAGCACAAAAGGCTTCGGCATCTGTAGCTCCCTTTGTCCCCACCTCTACAGGGCTTCCCTAACACCTGGGATCAGGGACGTTCCAGTCCCGGCAGGGAAAATTCTGATTTCCTAAAGTCATTCTCTCTACCTCATACAGCAGTGGGCTCACTATGAGGCCCGAGGTATTACTCTGGCTACATGTTCAACGCCACAACACACTTAGGTGACCAACACGCATATTTTTTTTGTCATTTCAGACAGACATATCTAGCTCAAGTAAACTTGAATGTTCAGGCCTGTTTGGG
>PVKM010048606.1:0-11155 GCA_004027735.1 Carollia perspicillata
GAAATGAGCTTAGAATGCATTCCAGAAATGGCCGAATTCCAGAATGGACAGTGTCCCCACCACAAAGGAGTGGGACATTCCCACCTCCGCGATGCCCGCGAAAGAGTTTGGGTCGCCAACATAATACGGAGGCATCACCGTGATGCAGAACAAAGAGGTTTAAAGCCAGGGAAGACCAGCTCGAAGTCATGAAGACTGAGAGGTTCCAACGTTCGAATGTGGAAGGGAAATTTTTAAAAAAGGCAAAATTGCGATTCTCATACAGACATAAAATGAGCACATGTTAAAGATTTCGTTCAACTCATTACTAATGAGGGAATCTGTAAGGGGTACAACTGTTTGAAGAAAATGTCAGAGAAAGGCAAATTCATAGGGAGTAAAGGAATGTTGAGATTAATTTACAAATAATTTACGGAAAAAGCCGTAACAAGCTTTTTCCACGCGGCGTTGAGGGGCAGGTGAATTGAACCTGCCGGGGTCAGAACTTTCATGTTTATGGAAAGCTTGGTGTTGCTGTTTGTCACTGACAGCCTGTAGAGTTGTAAAATAGCTCGAAAGCAATAACAGCTAGAATCTCATTACCCAGAAGAGTATGCTGAGAGCCAGGAGTTGGCACATTGTGGTCTTGGGCCACACCCAGCCTCCGGTTTCCTGGGAAGCGGCTGCGCCCACCCTTTGCGGGGTGGCCTGGGGCTGCTTTCACGGGATGGTGGCAACAGACACCAGGTGACTCACGAAGCCTGAAATGTTGACTATCAGAAAGTTTGCTGACTCCTGCTCTGAGCTGGGCAGTTTTCCACGGAAGGACCACATTCTCTCAAGGCGAATAACAGAGCTCCGAAAGAGGAGGATGGGGAGAATGATAAAGAAGCAATGTTCAGAGAGAATAAGTGAATTTTGCCCTGACTGGTGTGGCTCAGTTGGTTGAGCACCGTCTCACAAAGCCAAAGGTCACTGGTTCGATTCCCGGTCAGGGCACGTGCTTGGGTTGTGGGCCTGGTCCCCTCGTGGGGTGCGTGCGAGAGGCAGCTGATCTATGTTTCTCTCCCTCTGGTTCTCCCTCCCTGTCTCTCTCTCTTGAAATAAATAAATAAATAAATAAATAAATAAATAAATAAATAAAATATTTTAAAAGAGAATAAGTGAATTTATTTTCCAGAATCAGAGCAAGACATGAGTCTTTAAACCCATATTTCACTCTGAGAACAGATAGAAAAAATTAGCTTCGCCCTGACACATCAGAGGAAAACTGCGAACACTGCAGAGGCAGGAAAAAACATCCAGGGACGAGAGAGTGGTGAAAGGAAAAATGCTATTAACCGATAGAAAGGAAATTCTGAATTGGAAATCTCATGGAAGAATATTTTATGTGTGTTATCTGATCTGATCTTTATAATAATTCCAAGAGCAGGTACCAGTATTACCACCAATTTTTAGCAATGAAGAAGTTGAAATCAAAGTCACATAGCTAATAATTGGGAGGGCAAAGGTTTGAACTCAGGTCTGCTGAGTCGAGCAATGCTGAGATTTGCCCATTCTGCTCCATTACCTGGTAACTCTAAAGGAATATATATTTTTAAGGGCGAGTAACACTTCATTGTGCCTCAGTCAGGATGCACAGGACTAGGGGACGGAGGCATGCAGAGACTTTTGCAGCGAAAAAACAGCATATGCAAAGACCCTGGCTGGAGAGAGGCCACCCCAGACCTGAGAACTGGCCAAACCATTCCAGCTGGAGAATGGGCGGGTGCGGGGGAGGGGTGCGTGATGGGAGATGGGGCTGTCGACCAGGAGAGGTTTGCAGGCTTTGCAGATGGTGCTGAGGACCTCACACTATTCTAAGAGCAAGGAGAAGGGGCTGAAGTTTTAAAAACAATGAGCAGCTGGGCAACGCGATCTGATCGGCATTTTGAAAAGAGCCCTTGGAGGGCCGTGTGAAGAATAGATTGAATCTGGGCCAGAATGGATGTGGGGAGACCCATTACAAAGCTGCTGATCTATAACAGCCAAGATTATTTTATGCCCAAAGGAAGCAGCTAACCAAATGATGATAAGAATTTGTCATATTTAGGAAGTGGAGGAGTATAGGGCATTAGTGTCATTATTTCCATGTGGAATCTCAGTCCCTTTCTCTGGCTTGTCCTTTCATTTGTATTCTTCAGTATTTGGCCTTATTAGCAGATGGAATAACCTTCCACTGTTCCGAGGGCCCGAATTCCCAAGGTGTTGGAACGTGATGCTAGAACGGATCGTCTTGGCTCTTCTGAGAGTGAGCTTTGTGCTTCTTATCTCCGGCCTCGTGTTTTCACATTGAATCGCAATGTTCAAATCCCCTCCTCCTTCCCACTAAAGCAAACCCTTGGAGAAGGAAGTCTTTGTCTTGCTTACCTTTGCATCTCCACTGCCTAGAAGTGCTCATCGAAAATAGCCATTCAAATGGGATTCAATTATACGAAACAGGCCCTATCCTCCTGCCAATTTTAGCGACCCGCTTCACTTACATGTTCCTAGACTAACGCTAACTCCCAGGCTCCTTAGGAGTTAAACACTTCCTGTAATAACTCTCTTATTCATTTAATCCAATAGTATTTCTCACATAGAAGATATAGGTCATTGTAAATGTTTTGAATAACACAAATGCACTTAAATTCTGCTATTGATATCACCTCAATACCTTTTGATAAACTAACAAAGGCACTAATCCAGTGTCTCATACTGTGGACTCTTGAAATACGTGTTATTTATAGTTTCCTCAATAATTTGTGCTTTGTGTGACCTGGTCAATACACGTCTGGGTCTCAAATCCTCATCTCCGAAACAGAGACAATAGTTATCCACTCTGACCACTTTTATAAGGATAAATGAGATAATATAAAGTATGTTCAGCACATAATATGGACAAGGTATTAAACTCTTTCGTATTATTTTTGTACTCCCCTATTTTTAATTGAAGTCTATTTTGGCATATAATATTAGCTTTAGGTGTATAACATAGTGATTCAACATTTATACACCTTACGATGTGATTATCATTTTGTTCTTTTTTTTTTGTCCTCTACATCCCCAGTATACCACGGATGAATTTAAGTGGTGGGGTCTCCTTTTTACTTCTCCTAACTTGCATTACTGAATCTCTTATGTTTGCCCCAATTGTGCCTTTTATGTGCCTACATTTCATTGCGTGACAGTCTGCAGTGGGTAGAGAACTTCTTCCTTCCCCTTCGTTGTTATATCAGATGATCTGTTGTCCAGGGAGAGTGGGCAATACCAGCCCGGTGAAGAGCTGGAAAGAAGTAAGCTTTTTATTCTTTTGTTCCCAGCTTTGCTCTGTGGGGTTTGCACTTCTCCACTGAGGACGGGCAGGTGCATTTGTATTTTCCTCACCCTCCCACCTCCCCAGCTCTGGACTTTCTGTGGTCGTCCACTTGGCGTGGAATCCACTCTCCCAATGTAATTTTCACAGGCTGTCATTTTGAGTCCTAGGTGAAAATTCCTTACGTTCAGACTTCCAGGAGCAATTCTGTGTACTTTCGTGGCTTTGAATTGTCGGATGAAACCCCTTTCAAAGTCAACACACAGATCAGGAGAAGCCAGAACGAAAAGAGGCCTGGATTCTGGCTTAGGGGGTGTGGGCCCTTCCAACTCCTTAGCAGGGCACGCTGAGAGCGAAACTAATGTTGAGCCCAATGAGCTGCGGGAGACTTGCGAACAAAGGCAAGGGTTGCCAACGCACTCGTTTCAACTTAGCGTCGCCACCCAGGTGAACAGACTTTATTAAAACGTTTCCACCAATGTCACCACACAGACTCAGGCCAGACGGAGAAGGAGTGCTTTGTACCTCCTGGCAAACACTCGAGATGCAGGGGACACTCTGCCGAGGCTACTCGCTGAAGCCGTCTATGGAAGGGTTTTCACACTTGAATCCGTATGCCAACCGCTGGGAGGTCTGGGGACCGCGCTATTACTGGTGCGGTGGGTCTGGGGCCTCAGATGCTGCTCCGTGCCCACCACATTGGTAAGAGGCCCCCTGGTGGTGCCCACGCTGCGGGTCTGCGGCTGTGCAGATTCCCCCTGGCCGTCCTGTCCCCCTCTCCTGACTCACCAGGTGATGCCGAGAGACGACCAGACCCGGAAACTGTGCCCGGGGGTGGCCTCAACAGATTGCCACCAACGAGGTGACCTGTGAGAGTGGAAATAGGTTCTCTAACAGTCTTGGAGGCCAGAGTCCAAACCTAAGGTGCCAGCAGGGCTGGGCTCCCTCCAGAGGCTCCAGGGAGATTCCATTCTTTGTCTCTTCCAGCTTCTGACGGTTGTCTGCCCTCCCTGGCTCGTGGCTGCCCACGCTAACCTCTCTTCTCCTCTGCAGGTCTTCCCCACGGTATCCATTTGAAGGACACTTGCCACTGGACACAGGGCTGTGTTAGGGTTCTCTAGAGAAACAGAACCAATAGGGGAGGGGTGTGTGTGTGTGTATGTGTGTGTGTGTGTGTCTCTTTGCTAATTACATTGGCAAAGACTCTTTTTTTATTTAAGGTCACATTTACAGGTTCTGGGAGGTTAGGATATGGATGTATGTTTGGGGGGTCACCATTCAGCCCATTAAGGGAACCCTGTGACTATATAACCTTCACAATATCCCATTCGAGCCCGAGATCCTACAGTACTGAATAGGGAAACCATGCGTTTTAATAGCACTCTTAACATAGACACGGGGATGCTTTGCCCTCTTAGGATATCAGTGTCATGAAAACGTTTTTAGGGGACCAGGGGAGCCTGGAGAGGACTAGACTGTATCAGGGCAAATGTTAAAATCAAAGAACAAAGGAAGAAAAGGGGGACCATGCAGGGGAGACCGAAAGCCAAAGACAGGAGAAGCCAAGGCAACCCTGAAGGCACGGAGCCTGTATATGGCTTCCGCCTGGAGTCAACAGGAGTCTCTCCCAAAATTCCTCTAACAGGCCCGTGGATCCCTGAGGATCTTGTTAAAGTGCGGAGGGTCTGGGGTTCTGCCTGCCTAACGATCTCCCTGGTGATGTTGGCACTGCACATTCAGGGACCACGGTGCGAGTGGCAAGGACTCAGGCTGGAAACCGGGGTAACGAGAAGATGTGCGAGCCCTTGATGGCACTGGGTACGCATTGCTGGGAGCAGAGCCTTCGTGGCTGGAGAACCGGAGAGAGTGCGTGCCTTCTTTTCAGCCTCCTCACGCAATTCGAGTGTTGCTACACTTCTGATTTTTCCAGACAATTTGTATTTTTAGACAAGAGCTCTCTGTCAGTGTTGGCAAAGGTTTTCAAGCTTCCAAAACCACCGGTGGAGTGAGTAAATGAAAAGTACACGTTTGAAATGACTGCTATTGGGTAACCTCTGGCAGGTGGGTCTTTTATGCCTCATTTGTACATTGAGCGGGTCGGTGACTCCTTCGGTGTGAAACGGTCATAATTAAAAACATGGGCAATGATAACCCGGAGGAAAACAAGAAGGCCAGCAGTTTACTGTCGAGTGCCAGACTAGCCTGTATTTTGCTCAGCACTCCAATGGGTAGCTGTTCAGAACCGACCGTGTCAAGAAGGAAATGAGACATTCCAAGGGCTATTAACTTCTCCACTGGAGATCTTGGAAGATCACCGCAGTGTTATTTAGTATCGATGTTTATTCGATTCTGGTGCGGAAGGGCAAATTTACCGTGCTCAATGGCCCTCGGACTCACACTGGCTGACGTGAGTGTAGCTTAATGACCCGTTGGCAGCAGGCTATGGCGTCACCTTATAAAATAAATAGTGACAGGGGAGATGACGGCCTGGACTCGTTGGAATTAATATAGTATACATCTAAAGGATTTTTTCCAGCTGGTAGAACTCAGAGGCACCATGGTTTCATCAGCTGACTTGGTTGGCAGTACACAGTGGAGCCGGTCCTGGTAATGGGTAATCTCCCATCTCTCCATGGTCATAATCGTCTATGTGTTTAGATTAATGAGTCCTACTCTGTGGAATCTTCTAAACGACGCTAGATAATTTGTAAATGGCTAAATGGGGTGTTTCGGCATCCCCGGGAAAACATGGATACCCCTTTGTATGTTGATCTAGATCTTGAGACTTTAAAAGCTCCAACCGTTGGTGCAAATACAATGCTCCGGGAGACACATGAGAAAGAGTCGCTGAAGTGCAAGAAATAAGCAAGCGTGTTTGCAACTTACACGTGCGTGAGAGGGCTGTCCCACAGCATTTCACTGTAATGGAGCCAGAAAACATGACTTGACTGGCGGGCGAACCAGCATCGTGACATAGTCCGATGGCTCCTAATACAGCCTGACTGTATGCAGCCTAGAGCTGTTCACAAGGTTCCTGAAAAACCTTGCAAAAGCATCCTCCCCACGGCAGAGCTCAGATGTGACCCAGGATCTGTGGTCAAATTGAGGACTTTCGTGAACTTTACAGGGATGTTTGAATGAGAGATTTAAATATAGAAACGGGCCCTGGCTGGTATAGCTCAGTGGATTGAGGGCAGGCCTGCGAACCAAAGGGTCACCGGTTCGATTCCCAATCAGGGCACACACCCAGGTTGCAGGCCAGGTCCCCAGTTGGGGACATGTGAGGGCCAACCACATGTTGATGTTTCTCTCCTTTCCCCCTTTCTCTAAATAAATTAAAAAAAAAATCTTTTAAAAAATAAATATAAAAAAGGGTTTGGGCTTAATTTTTTTCTCTACTTGGTTGTTTCTAACAACTTTTTCTTTAAGTAAATAAGAAGCAAAAAAAAAAAAAAATCCCATTGGCAAACCCAGTATGTAATTTATGAAGTTCAACACTAAAAAAAAGCATGGAAGCCACCCTTGCAGTGTGGCTCAGTTGGCTGGAGCATCATCCCATGGCTGAAAGTTTGCAGGTTCGGTTCCCAGTCTGGGCATATATGATCCTTGGTCTGGGCACATCTGGGAGGCAACCACTCAATGCTTGCCTCTCGCATCGATGTTTCTCTCTCTCCCTCCCTCCCTCTCTCTAAGCAAAGCATTGAAAAAATGCCCTCAGCTAAGGATAAAAAAATAAAATAGTTTTTAAAAGCATGCAAGTAAGTAGAAACAGGCCGAAGCATGTGGTTCTGTTTACTTGAGCAGCTTACTCTGAGGGGCCAATATTCAAGGTCTGCCACCTTCACTAGATTGGTAGTGGTCTCCTGAAACTCTGAGTTAGGGGAAATTCTGAGGCTGGTGGTTAGCTGCCTAGGAAAGAGTGCCATGGTTGATTAGCAATGCCTGGCAGCCATGATTGATTAGCAGTGTCTGGTAGTAGACTTAGCAGGTGCACTGTCTACCGCAGTGTTTCCCATTCTCGGCAGTAATGACACGTTGGGCAGAATAATAATTGGTTGCATGTGTGCACGTGGGGCGAGTGTCCTGTGCGTTGTAGGATGTTTGACAACATCCCTGGGGCCTGCCCAGTAGACGCCAAGAGCACTCTGAGTTGGAACAACTAAAAGGATCCCTGGATATTGCCAGCTATCCACGGGGCACATTATTTATCCACGGGGCACATTATTACTCCAAGTTGAGTGCCACTGGTCTGTGTAAAGCCGCTAGCCCTGTTGGGCTTGTTTCACTCGTCTGTGGATCATGGGTTTAAGCAGACCACCATTCCCTCTCCAAGGGAGCCCATTCAAAGAAAAGCACGTGGCAGCCTAGGTCAGTTTCATGATGAAGGCAAACATTTGTGCCCTCGGAGGGAAAGTCCTACCCGGAGTCAGCAGATGGGGACCCGGGGAAGTCTCTTCTCCAATTTTGGAAAGCCTCATTTAATCAGTGAAATCAGCTGGAGGATTTGTAGTTGCTAGTGATCCCTTCCAAGTCTGCTGCACTCACAGCCGGAAAGAACTTCAGCAAACACAGCCTTATCCCGCCCACAGGGCTGAGTTCTGAACCGTCCGATGTGGCATCTCTCCTTCTGGGCCGGTGCCCCAAAGTGTGGTCCTCGTGTGCTCTGCACACAAGATGGCCTTAGCTGGTGTGATGCAGCTTTTAAATGTCACTAGCGATGTGTTCACCTTGATAATGAGTGTGCAGATGTGTGTGTGTGGGGGCAAACCCGCACACCAAACTCACAGTGTGTCTTTTAAAAAGTGCACCTATGTATGTATGTACAAAAAGAGAGCTGATTTAATGGAAAGACTAGAACAGAGTACAAATATATGTAAATTTTCTTCTTTGTTTCTGTAATAAATTTGCACAACACACACAAATTTACTGTCTTGCTGTGCTGGAGGTCAGAAGTCCAAAATGGGTCACATGGGCTAAGAACAATGACTAGCAGGACTGTGATTCTTCTGGAGGCTCTGGGAAGATGGTCCCCTCGCCTGTCCAGGTCTGGAGGTGCCCGCATGTCTTGTCTGCAGCCCCGTCCTCCACCTTCACTGCATCCAGCTCCAACCTCTGCTTCAGGGGCCACAACTCCTTTTTCTGAGGATGACCCTCCTGCCCCCTCTTGTAAGGACCTTTGTAGTTACATTGGTTCTACCTGGATAGTCTCAGCTAATCTTCCCATCTCAAAATCCTTACCTTAACCACATCTGCAAAGTCCCTTTTGCCACATGAGGTGACATAATCACTAGTTCTCGGGATTGGACATAGACATCTTTGTGGGGAAGAGCATTATGCAACAGATCACAACGTGTAAGAGAAAGCCATCAGGTGGATGTACGATTGAATGAATGACATGTGGGACACGTTGGTTTAGTTATCTCCTACCGTATGGTAAGCAACCCCCAAACTTCGTGGCCGCAAATAACACACATTATCTCATTGTCTCTGTGGGTCAGGAATCTGGTCACCGCTTAGCTGGCTTTTGTCTCTCATGGCTGTGGTCATGGTGTCAGCTGGGGCTACAGTTTTCTCAAGGTCCAGCTGGGACAGGATCCGCTTCTAAGTTCACCTGTGGCTGTGGGTCGGGTTTAATTCCTTGTGGTGGAACTGGCACCTTAGATCCTCATTCATGGCAGGCTGGAGGCCTCCTCCTCGCCACGGGGGGAAAATGGCCACTTCTGTCCTCATCAGAGTGAACAAGTGAGAGAGAGAGCGTTAGCCAAGCAGAAGTCACCGTGTTTGTAACCCGATCCCAGAAAGAACACCCCTCACTCTTGCCACATTCCTGAATTAGAAGGGAGTCCCTAGGTCCAGCCTACAGTTAGTGGGAGGGGGTTCCACAAGGATATGAAGCCAGGTAGTGGGATCTTTGGGGGTCATTTCAGAATCTGTCCTCATACTTGTCTCAGGTCCTATGTTTTCTACTGACCCGTCTGATGTGAAGTTCCATTCATTAGCAGAAATGTGACTACTCTTGCTTTCCTCTAGGAATATGGAAGTTCCTGCCTCTCTGTTTTGGGTGTCCCCCCTATGAAAAGCCCTCTTGGTTTCCCTTGGGGTCCCGAGACCTTCCTTCCCTGGTTCCGAATATCCTCCTTTGTGTTCCCCCTGGATTCCTAAATCATTGATTTTTAAAAAATAATTATATAATTCTACATATTGTTTAAGAAGCATTTGGTACAAGGGGGAAAAACCCTACATTTTTCTCAATGAAGTAAAACCCAAATCTGAGCTCCTGCTCTTCACGGTGTTGGGAAATCCAACCCCAGACATGTTTCAGGCAGGAGTGGAACTGGTCGCGTCCAATGAATGAATCTGTTTGTGTTTTTCTCTGTGAATTCATCCCTCTTTCCTTCAGCCTTCCAACCCCTTTTCTCACAACTCTTTGGGTTTCATTCTGATAACTGAAGACCATCGAAAAATGCATGTTTTACTGGTTAACTGGTCAACCTACACTCTGACCTGTGTGGGGTCTAATGGAGTCCAGGGAGTTTGCGTCTTTTATGAAACCAAGTGGGAAAAACATTTGGAGGACATTTTTTTATAAAGCTGGAGGGTCAGTAAATTTTTCTCTGTGGCTATTAGGATGCACCGGAGATAACCCATGTGAATTTAATTTGGTGGCCTTTTGCAGCTGACTCAATACTTTTTACCTGCTTTGATCTAGCCCCAAATTGCTGAGGACAGCCAAGAAAAAAAACTCACGAGTACTCATAAATCTGCGGGGTCTTGAGCAATGGTTTATGTGGGTGGAGGGGTATAGAGGGCTGGTCCTACCCCATGGCCCCCAGATAGATTGCATTCTTGGGAGATAAAGTAGAATTTGAAAATAAAAAGCCAAACCCACTTGGCTTTGATTCATAGTGAATAATAATAACCTATTATTCAGAAAATCCAAAAAGCTTTAGAAGAAGAGCATATCACATTTTCTTTTTAACAAAGGGGAACATGAGTTTAAAAAATAATTGGGAATCTTTTCTTACTAGTGGTCTTTGAAGTCAATACTAGGTATAAAGTACCTCCCTTTAAATTTCAGGGACAGCATCCAAAAGGACAGAACCATCCAGAACCATCCTACAACCCTCTTCATGCTTAACTCTCTCCCCCTACTCTTTATGCAGAATTTCATGTTTCAAAACTGAATTTTTCTGGATACCCAAATAAATGTAGAAACTAGTACAAGGAAGGCAACAAAAACATTGCATTTTTATTACACTCTAAATATTTTATATATATTTTTATAATATTGTAGAAGGGATCCGTAGATCATTTTATAAAAATGACTTTTCCAGCAAATTTCTAATTAACATGGGAGACTGTCTTCTTTCAAAGTGATTATTTGTATCTAGGCTACTCTATGGTAAACAGCCCTAGTCAAAAATGATATTACTCTTTCACACCAATAAATGTTGTGTTTACCTGAGTAAGACATTAACAAAATGAAACTGGAAAAAGCCTGCCCTGGTGTGGGAATATTATTTTCTTGAAAAAGCAGCTTCTTGGGTTTTTTTTTTTTCTTCTTCACAGATTATATATCACCCCTGGATTGGTGGCCAACTTCCTCTGGTTAAATCCTGTTGAATTTCCTCAACATTCTGACCAAAAGACAAAACAAAGCAACAGCAAAACAACCTAAAAATGAATTGTTTTAGAAAACAGAAAGTCAAAATCTGGTGCCTTAAGGGGAACTGGGTTCCACGTGGAAGCTGAGATTCCTCCTTCTCCAACACTCCAGTGGTCTCGCAGCACTTTTGTACACATGAGTAATCCCAGCTGGAGACCGTCTACTCTAATGCCTTC
>PVKM010048607.1:0-11155 GCA_004027735.1 Carollia perspicillata
TGTGGAATACAGCAGTTGTGGCTGTGGGAGAAACTCCCAGTCTCACATGAGGGTTTGTTGGAAACTGCGCTAGAGCCGAGCAGGTGAACTGCACTGTTCCCTCTCTGGCCATGCAGCGAAGAGGGTTTCCCTGCCTGGGTGACTACCTAAGGCCCCGCCCCCTTACAACATATCAGCTGCTCCAAGACAAAGAAATATGGCCCAAATGAAAAAACAGAGCAAAACCTCAGAAACAGAACTAAGTGATAAGGAGATTCCCAACCTATCTGATGGAGAATTTAAAGCCCTGGTAATCAAAATGCTCACAGAACTGCTTGAGCTTGGTTGAAAATGAAAGATACCCAAAATGAAATAAAGCAAAATATTCAGGGAACCAAGAGTGACAGGAAGGAAACCAGGACTCAAAGCAACAATCTGGAACAAAAGGGAAAAATAAACATTCAACCAGAATAGAATGAAGAAACAAGAATTCAAAAAAGTGAAGAGAGACTTAGGAACCTCTAGGACAACCTGAAACGTGTCAATATCTGAATTATAGGGATGTCAGAAGGAGAACAACAGCAAGAAATTGAAAACCTATGTGAACAAATAATGAAGGAAAACTTCTGTAATCTAGCGAAGGAAATAGACTTCCAGGAAGTCCAGGAAGCCCAAAGAGTCCCAAAGAAGTTAAACCCAAAGGGGAACACACCAAGGCATATCTTCATTAAGTTACCCAAAATTAAAGATAGAGAATTAACTTCCAGCCAAGATGGAGGTGTAGGCAGACATACTGTGCCTCCTCACACAACCAAAAGAAGGACAACAACAATTTAAAAACAAAAAAAAAACAACCAGAACTGACAGAAAATTGAACTGTATGAAAGTCCAACAACCAAGGAGTTAAAGTAGACACATTCATCCAGTCTGATAGGAGGGGCAGAGATAGGCAGCCTGGCAGAGAGGACTCACAGCAAGGCAGCAGCTGGAGAACTGGTGTGGGCAAGGTTTAGGTGGTGGATGGCGGACCCAGTGAGGCAGAGAGTGGAGCGGGGCACACAAGGCTGCAGCTGGCTGGCAAGGCAGCAGTGGGTGGACTCAGCGAGGCAGCAGCTTGCGGACTAGGTGGTCCCACATTCACATGCAGATAAACTGGGAGAAACAGCTGGGGAGCAGGATGGACTACACAACCTAGGGCCCCAGCACAGGGAAATAAAACCTCAAACCACTGATTGAAAACACCTGTGGGGGTCGAGGCGCGGGAGAAACTCCCAGCCTCACAGGAGAGCTCGTTGGCAAGACCCACAGGGTCCTAGAACATACACAAGCCCACCCACCAGGGAATCAACACCAGAAGGGTCCAATTTGCTTGTGGGAAGTGGAGGAAGTAACTGAAAACCAGCAGAGAGAGGAGCAAGCACCATTGTTCCCTCTCAGACCCCTTGCCCACATACAGTGTCAAAACAGCAACTGGGTTGCCCAGGCTGGGTAAATATCTAAGGCTCTGCCCCTCATTATGTAACAGATGCATCAAGACAAAAAAAAATGGCCCAAATGAAAGAACAGATCAAAGCTCCAGAAAAAATACAACTAAGCAATGAAGAGATAACCAACGTATCAGATGCACAGTTCAAAACACTGGTAATCAGGATGCTCACAGGATTGGTTAAATTTGGATGCAAATTAGATTTTAAAAAATGAAGGCTACACTAAGTGAAATAAAGGGAAATGTACAGGGAACCAATAGTGTTGAGAAGGAAACTGGGACTCAAATCAATGGAGTGAACCAGAAGGAAGAAACATCCAACCAGAAAAGAATGAAGAAACAAGAATTAAAAAAAAATGAAGAGAGGCTTTAGGAACCTCTAGGACATCTTTAAACATTCCAACATTGGAATTATAGGGGTGCCAGAAGGAGAAGAGGAACAGCAACAAGTACAAAAGTTATTTGAACAAATAATATAGGAGAACTTCCCCATCTGGCAAAGGAAATAGACTGCCAGGAAGTCCAGGAAGCTCAGAGAGTCCCAAAGAAGTTGGACCCAAGGAGGAACACACCAAGGCACGTCATAATTACATTAGCCAAGATTAAAATGAAGGAGAGAATCCCAGAAGCAGCAAGAGATAAAGAGACAGTCACCTACAAAGGAGTTCCCATCAGACTGTCAGCCGATTTCTCAAGAGACCTTACAGGCAAGAAGGGGCTAGAAAGAAGTATTCCAAGTCATGAAAGGCAAGGACCTACATCCAAGATTACCCTGTCCAGCAAAGCTTTCATTTAGAAGGGAAGAGCAGATAAAGTGCTTCTTGGATAAGGTCAAGTTAAAGGAGTTCATCATCACTAAGCCCTTATTATATGAAATGTTAAAAGGATTTATCTAAGAAAAGAAGATAAAAATATGAACAGTAAAATGACAGCAAACTCAAATAAAATTCATTAACAACCACACCTAAAACAAAAGCAAACTAAACAAACAACTAGAACAGGAACAGAAACACAGAAATGGAGACCACGTGGAGGGTTAGCAACAGGGGAGTGGGAGGGAGAGAGAGTGGGAAAAGGTACAGAGAAGAAGTAGCATACATGTTAGGTAGAAAATATAAAGGGGGAGGGTAAAAATAATATAGGAAATGTAGAAGCCAAAGAACTTATATGTATGACCCATGGACATGAACTAAAGGGGGGGTGTGGGTGGGAGGAGGTATGCAGGGCAGAGGGAAGTGAAGGGGTAAAAATGGGACAACTATAATAGCATAATCAAGAAAATATATTTAAATAAAGATAAGGAGGGAATCTTAAAAGCAGCAAGAGAAAAGGAGAGAGTTACCTACAAAGAGTGCCCATAAGACTATCGGCTAATTTCTCAAAAGAAACCTTACAGGCAAAAAGGGACTAGAAATAAGTATTTGAAGTCATGAAAGGCAAGGACCTATATCCAAAATTACTCTATCCAACAAAGCTTTCATTTAGAATGGAAGGGCAGAAAAAATGCTTCCCAGATAAGGTCAAGTTAAAGGAGTTCATCATCACCAAGCCATTATTATAGGAAACATTAAAGGGACTTATCTAAGAAAAAGCAGATGAAAAATATGAAAAATAAAATGACAACAAACAACTATCAACAAATCAACCTAAAAGAAAAGAAAAACAATGAAAACAAAAGCTAAGCAAACAACTAGAACAGGAACAGAATCAGAGAAATGGAGATCACATGGAGGGATTTCATTGGGGAGAAGGAAGAGAGGAATGGGGGGAAAGGTACAAGGAAGAAGCATAATTAGTAGGCATAAAATAGAGGGGGAGAGATCAAAAATGGTATAGGAAAGAGAGAACTCAGAGGATTTACATGTACAACCCATGGACATGAACTAAGGTGGGGGAATGGAGGGTTGGGGGTGCAGGGCAGTGGGGAGAAAAGGGGGGAAAATTGGGAAAACTGTAATAGTATAATCAATAAAAATACTTTAAAAAAGAAGTGGGGATGGTTATTGTAATTAAGTAATTGAACCATCTGAGTCATCTCAGGGTTAGAACATACTGTCTTTTCCTTTGAGTATTCAGATTTTCCTTGTTCTCTTTATGAAGCAAACTTGGGTTGTACACTGGACTTCTTAATATTAGGTGGAAGACTCTGGATCCTGCTAAAATTCTCTGAAAAAATGTTTATACTTTTGTTTATTTGTTTAGGAGATAATTAACCTACTTAGGGTTCAGATGGAAAGTTCTCCCTTACCTTTTGTAACTGGTAACTCTGATTTCAGTTTGGTTTTCAAAGCCTTTGTTAGGCCACTTGGGTCTGCCTGTCACGTAGGTAATGCATAGATTTATCTGGACTTGGGTAGTGGTCATATCAGATGTGAGTTCTCAAAACCTTTGTTGTGTGTCTTTGCATCTGTTCTGTGCAGGCATACCTTGCAGTGAGCCCATGACACATACTAGTCCAAACCTAGATTTCACCAGTCTCCTTTTCCAACTCTCCTCTTGGAGATCGCCTCATTATCTGGCTTCCAGTGGCTCCTTTTCCTGATTCCTCTGGCTGAAAAGACCCCATCTCAGAGTTTTAGCCTCCTACACAATTATGCAGTTTCATGTGACAAAGGCCACTATGGGTCATCATTCAAGTTTTGACTCCAGTTGAAACTATCTCCTGTTACATTTCAGGTTCTCATGTAGTTACTTTTTGCATTCTGTCCCATTTTTCATTGTAAACAGTGGTAGGGAGAAGTTGTAGTTGGATTACTTCCCTTGGCTGATACTGCTGCACTTCCTTGTCAGCAATTTTTACTTCTCAAAATTTCACCCATCTCTCAAAGCTTCATTAGAATAACGCTTTTTCCGAAGAAACCATCTTTCTCCCAGCTAGAAGAACTTTCTTCTTCCTCTGAATTAAGGAAGATTCAAGTTTGGCAATATTGAGAATCCAACTTAAAGCCAAATCTTTTCATGTCTATTTTTGTTCAAACATTTGGGTTCAGAACATGGCTGGGATGAAGTCAAACCCAACCAAGAAGCATAATGTGGTTGAGAGTGGACTTCACCTAAATCCCAGCTTTGCTAATTGCTGGATATGTGACTTTAGCCACATATCCAGTTGCTTCTGTGTAGCTCAGTTTCCTCATCTATAAAAGGGAAAAATAATAATGCTTAAAACATAGAATTGTTGTGAAGACTAAATGAGTGACTATTTGTAAAGTACCTAGAAAGTGCCATGTTGTAAATGCAAGCAATTATTATTAAAATCATTACTATAACTTCACTCTGCAGGTAGGGAACCCTAAAGAGGGAAGAGAAAAAAGCAGAGTTGGCTCTATGCCCACTTCTTATTAGGCCCTGAAAGTGACTGTAATTTTTGTTTTAGTAAATACTTAAAAGAGCCCAATTTGTGTGCCTCTGTGGATCTTCTAATAAGCCATGCAACAGAATGGAAGGATAATTATATATGGTGGATGAGGAAATCTGGCTTCTAGGACTGGACCTCCTTCGGGTCTGAGTTTTCTGTTCTAAATCATGACTACACATGGCGGACTAGCCTACCTGCACATAAGTGACCTCTGTAAAAGGCAAATGAAATTGGGTCATTTTTAACTTTACCCTCCAATGTCTTCCTGATACACACGGGATAAAATCCAAAATCTTTAAGCTATCCCATAAGACCTGTTCTGATTTCTACTGTTGCTTCTGCCATCTGTAACCTCACCTGCTGCTGCTGCTTCCCCACAGCCTTCATATTCCAGTTGTACTGAATAAGGTTCACCCATCCCACGTTACCATTTCCCACTTGCACCACTGCCTTCAACCTTGAGTTGAAATTTCTCTCCCTATCATCTTGTCAAATATATAAATGCCTCGACTTCCATGCAAACTGTTCAAGGACTTCTCTGAGGTTTTTCCAGACTTTCCAGGTCCCTGGTAGTCAGTTCTTCCCTCCTTGTGTCTCGCAGCTTTCTGTAGACACCCTACTACCACTTTTCAGTGTGATAATCTCACTTTATAGGTCTCTCTCTCTCTTTCTCACTACACTGGTATCTACATGCATCCAGGATGTTTCAGGACCTCACACATGGGTAACAGCCTCATACTTCACCAATATGGTAGGTCCAGGGTTGGGGAGCATTTAAGAGAACAAGGTACAGTCTTTGTCACAGGGAGATCACAGCATCCCTGAGAGATAAGACTCATTTGGAGCATACAGTGCTACTAAACTACACAATTCTGACCTGCAATGTAGAAGAAGCTCAGACAAAAAAGAGAGCAGGGTGGAATGAAGTAGACCACTGAGGGTATGAAACAGAGGGAATTTAGAAAGCATCTCATTGAACTTGCCCATCCCATTTTTATACATGAGAAATCTGAGGCTCACTGGCACAGGGAAAGCCACATAATTGGTTTGTGATAGAGCCAAAATGAAACTCAGATTTCTTGGTGACCTCTCAGATTCTCCATCTACCACATGTCATGCTGGGTTTTCAGTATGCGGCCAGGCTTCTTTGGAAGATGTAAAGGACTCATGTGGGTCTTGAAAATGTGAACTTGAGACAAAATTTATGAAATTTCCAATACACGGTCCAACATACAATAGAAGCTCAGTAAAGAATTGAATTACTAGGTTAAACAGGACTTCCCAGATGAGCAATGGTAAAAAAAGAAGGCCCCCAATATCTGAATAGCAAAGCTCATTTTACACCAAGCTTATTCCTATACCTGCCTAATACCCCACTCCACCAGTTACTAACATTCAAGAAAAGTCAGTGGAGCCCTGCCATGAAGATTAAAGAAGGAAATGTTCATCCTTTCTGCAAGGCACCCAGAGTCCAGGTTTAGCCAGGAAACAGAAAACGTACAAATTGGACACAACACACATACAGAACTATCCTCACCCCAAACACTTGGCAAGGGAAGATGGCACAGATGGGAGTTGGCAAGATGCTGAAAGAGAAAACTACTTAGGGGTGAGAACCAGCTGGGATGAGGGAACAACTGATGCTTCACAGAGTGCAAAGTGGAAGGAAAGTCCTGTGCACTTTCCAAACCAATATTATTATACTCATTTTTCTTCAACCCAAGCAAACCTTCCCATTGCCTCACCTTTCAGACCCACCTGTGTTGATTATACACACACCTCATAGCATCACAAAGAGAATTTTGCAAGTTCATCCATTCAGCCAACCAGTACTTATGGAGTGCTATGCTATTCAAGCCCAGTGATGGGCAACAAGAATGCAGGGATGACTAGGGCAAGTCTCTGCCTCCAGAGGGAGAGAGACAGGTAAGTAAGGGGCATACAGCTACAGAGTGTATTATTACTACATGAAGAGTCCAGCTCCCCAGCCCAGATGGTTCAGGGATGCTGCCTGGAGAGACATCTCAACTCAAACATGAAGATGAGGAAGGGCTTCACAGACGGGGGTGGGGGTGGGAGGCTGTGCTCAAGTGTCCCCTAGGTCGTTTTTTTGCATTTCCTAAAGAATGTGGTTTTTACCTTATCATTTGGACAAATTTAATCTGTGTCACTGAGCATAAAGAAACAGTTCACACCTTCCATAAACCTGACAGTTTCTTTTGACACCAACTATGAAGGGGAAATCACTAAATTAATAAGTATATGAAGTATCACCCTCTCTCTGTAAAATTATATACTTGCTAACCTCAAAAACAAGATTTCATTTAACACCTTTAAAAGCTTCAGGGGCATGAAAATGTTGATTTACCTCCCATTAGTTTTAGGGTACTCCCAAACGTACAATGTGGACAGAAAAATATACCACCAAAAAACAAACTTAGTCAAAACCTAAGCACTGATTATAACAAATCTGCTGCTTAGACCAATGTAAGGGGCCAAAGCTCTCTCTTTTGCAGAGTAGAAAACTAAACTAAAAAAAAAAGTTTTACTTTTAGTTAAATTTATGGAGGGCCTTCTGTGCAGGGCTCTGTGCTAAATGATCTATTTTTGTTATCTTATGAAAACTGAGCAACACCTCTGTGAGGCAGGTGCTATAATCCCATTTACAGATAAGGAACCTCAAGGCCAGAAAAGTGATGGAATTTGCCCAACGTAGGCATCTAGAAAGTGTTGGACCTGAGATTCAAACCCACAGGTACAACATTGAATACTCATTATGTGCCAGGCACTGTTCTTAGTACTTTTCAAATATTAACACATTTAATCCTGCCAGCAACATTATAGTAAGAGGCCACTGCCATCCTCATTTGAAGATAAAGAAAATAAGAAAAGAAAGGTAAAATAATGTGCCCAACATCGCACATCTCCCTGCCTCCAATGCCAGATCCATGTACATTTGGGGGTGGGGAAGGAAACAGGAAGGTCACACTCAGTGGGATGGAGCTCTGTCCTGCCTTTGTACACGGAGGGAGGTGAGCCTGGGCACATTCAGGGAAGTGCATGCCCAGGCTTGAAGGTGGTGGGTATGTGGGTGTGGCCCTCACCCTCAGTCTGCAGAGGAAAACTATTTAACCAACCCTCCTCCCAGGAAGGTGACACTGCACCAATGGTGGCCTCACCTGTCTCACCTGTAACTGGTCAGTTACATCAATGGTGTTCTCACAGACACTTTGCACATTTTTACCTTTGTTAAATTCAGGAAAACTTTAGAGTAAATTTTTGTGCCCAACCAATGCTGGTAATTTTGTGGTAAAACTGATGAACTCACATCTAACTCACTGCTGGGGAAAGGGAAGCTCATGCTATACACAAACTTATACAGTGCCGTAGGTCAACTGCACCTCAATAAAACTTGAGGAAATAAAGGAAGCAATACCTCAAGAAAACAGAAGCAATATCCCAGAACAACCAACACACTTCAAAACGCGTGTAGCTTACTGGCCCAGAATTCAAAAGCTGGGCTATTTCTTATAAAGAAATAGTTTTATATTTATAATTATAGTTGTAAATAATATATAATTTTACTTATACATTTATAATTTTTAGAATCTAATTATAAAAGGTAGCAAAGAAACATAAGCATGTGATTGCAGGCTGTAGCATCAAGTAAAATGTCAAGAAATGTTGAAACAACCTAAATATCTAGCCACGAGAAGAAATAAATTATAATACAGAATTCAGGGATATCCTGGGAAGCCATTAACATACTACATGCACTATAAAGATGGGAAAATGTTCATGATAAAGGGAGAAACAAAATCAACTTCATCCACACTAAAATTATAATAAAAAACTATTGTGTTCACAAATGGACAATGATTGCAAGGGAATATTGTAAAATGAGCAGTATTGTATCAGGAAACCAGGATTTTAAAAGTATCTCTTTATTGTCATTGCAATGTTTGTGAATAAAGTGAGAAAAACAATCCTAGAACCAGTTTGGCTGCCTTCAGGGCAGGCACAGGGACCTCTTAATCCAGTTTATGCTCTGTTAAGAGTACTGTCTGTCATAGTCTTATGGAGAGAGACAGCCCTGGCCTGTGTGGCTCAGTTGGTAGAAGACATCACATAGACCAAAAAGTTGTGGGTTTGAAGGCAACCAAAGGATCTCTCTCTGTCTCCCTCTGTCTCTCTCCCCGCCCCCTTCAAAAGCAATGAAAAAAGATGTTCTTGGGTGAGGATTTAAAAAAAAGATAAAACTGGCATCCTCCAAAAGATCGCCTGCCTCAGCTCAGGGGAGAGCAAACATAGTTCCTCAGCACCTCACAACCTGATCCTGGCCAGCTGAGCTCTATGTGTTATAACCTACAATGTTCGCATAACTTCTAAAAGAAAAGCCTTATTAATGGCCTCAAGTCCCAGAGGAGGATCTTGCCTTGTGAAAGAACTCCCTGAACTTTGGCATATGTATTTGAAGACTACCTCCTGGACGGAACCATAACAATGGTTTGGCAATTGGCTGCCCCTGCTTTGCCCCTGGGCCACCTTCCCTTTAACCACACAGGACACTATCGACACCAGCAGCCGCTGGAACCCTCAAGCGCACTATCACATCAAGGCCACTGCTCATTTCCACCTATTCAATTCAACCTCACTTCCAGGTCCAGATCAAGCATTGGTCCCTTCCTGAGGATAGGCTGTCCACCAGAGTGGCAAGATGAGAGACCGACCTGGGTCAGAATCCAGCTCTGTCACCTTCCAACTCTGTGACCCCAGGCAAGTTACCTAACCTCTCTGGGGTTGATTTCCTCAGCTACTAGGTAGTGCTATAATACAATTCTTCACGTGATGGCTGAAATAAGAGAGACATAAGCCACTTAGAACTGTGCTTCCCAGTACAGTAGCTCCTAGCCACACGTCGCTCTCAAGCCTTAGAAATGTGGCTAATCCATACTGAGATATGCTGCACACGTAAAATACACAGCAGGTCTGAAGATTTCATATGGAAAAAAAGAATGTAAAATTTACATTGATTACATGAAAATGTCATGTTTATTGTTCCTTTTTGATGATTATAAAATTTTTAAATTACGTCTGCAGCCCACACTTGTGGTTTACTTTCTATTTCCAGTGAACATATTTCCAGTGTCATGTTCAGTGTTAGTTCTCTGATTTTCTCTTGCCATTCACGGTGTTAGACACGGTCAACAGTGTCTAACGTCTTTAACTACATCTGTGGTACCAAAGGATTCCCTTCCTCTTTCCAGGCTCCTGGTTATCAACCTGAGACATGTGACAAGGAGTAGAAAGGAAATTAGATTTAGAATTGGAAGACTGACTCCAGCGTTGGTTCTACCATTACCAACTGGGTAGCCCTCGGCATGTCATTTCACTCCTCTGCGCTACAGTTTTGTCATTCACAAAACAGGAAATAATAATATCTTGTTCATGGCATAAGAGAATGTTAATGAAAATCTTGATAAACTAGAGGACTCTCTAGGACAGAATCCAGTAGTATAATTTGCACAGTCAGGAGATTGGGCAGTCCTGTCTGCCACCTCTGATATTCTCAGCCTTCCGTTTTGTACTTTTATTTAACTATTTGCCATGTCTCTAAACACAAGTTTACCCAAGAACACACCTCTTCCTTCTCACATACCCCTCAACACAGCCAAAACAGAGTGCTGCAGGCAGACCCCCCAAACCAACACAGACTGAGTGTGCCCGGTGTACCAGGCACTAAGCTTAGGGAGCTCCAGGTGCAGTGGTAGAGAAGGCCTTGGGAAAAAATCTGATGATACAACATGGAATATACTCGTAATGGAAAAATCGAATAAGTGTAAAGCACCAGAAAGCAAGGGGGTGCAGGGTGCATGTTACTTGGTAAAAGCAAAGAAGGGTGGTGAGGAGGGAGATGTATAAAAGGACCAACAGGAAGGACTCGGAGAGGATGGAATGCTACAAGCATGGAATGCTACGGCATTTAATCCAAAGCAAACATCAGCATTTGCTGTGTAATGTGCCACCTAACGACATGAATCTTATCATGGGAGACCCCTGGTTGAAAGGTTCTCCCTGCAGATGGAACACCACTGCCCTCCTGCCTTCGCTATTTTAGGTTCCCCCAGCTCACCCGGCAGCCCACTGAGGGATGCATGCAGTAAGCTCTTGAGGAACGTAAGGACCATTGATGCCAACTGCATAAACCTCAGCTATTTGCACAGAGAGGCTTGTGAGAGCAGGAGCCTTGTCTCAAAATATCCTGTTCCTATTTTTAACCAGGAAATACCAATGGGGGACTCAAAAGTTGGAAAATTTTAGTTTAATGTAATAGC
>PVKM010048608.1:0-11162 GCA_004027735.1 Carollia perspicillata
ATATATATATATATATATATATATATATATATATATATATATATATATATATATATATCCAACATAGGAGCACCAAAATACATAAGAAAAATTCTGGAGGACTCAAAGAAAGATACAAATAGCAACACTCTTACAGTAGGGGATTTTAACACCCCAATGTCAACAATGGACAGATCATCCAAATGTAGAAATGACAAGGACATTGTGGCACTGAACGACACTAGATCAAATGGACTTCATTGAATTTACATAACTTTGTACACCAAAAGAGCAAAATGTGCATTCCTTTCAAATGCACATAGGACATTTTCACAGATAGACCGTATGGTAGGATACAGTACAAGCCTCAACACATACAAGAAAATTGAAATCATATCCAGCATTTTCTTGGATAACAATGGCTTGAAACTAGACACCAACCTTAAGGAAAAAAACTCAAAGAAAGTCAAATTCATGGAGACTAAATAGTATGCTATTGAACAATGAATGAGTTAATAATGAGACCAAGGGAAAAATCAGAAAGTTTCTGGAAATTAAAAAAAAAAAATGAACACACAACAACCCAAAACCTATGAGGCACAGCGAAGGCAGTCTTGAGGGGAAAGTTCATAGCAATACAAGCCTACCTAAAAAAGATAGAAACATTTCAAATAAACAACCTAACCCTACAGCTACAGGAACCAGAGGAATAACAAAAAACACAGCCCAGAGAGATTAAAGGAAAAAATCAAGATCAGAGCATAAGTAAATGGCATAGAGACTAAAAGAACAATCCAAATATCAACAATACCAGGAGGTGGTTCTTGGAAAACATAAATGCAATTGACAAGCTTTAGCCAGACTCATCAAAAATAAAAATAAAGATGACCCAAATAAATAAATGCAGAAAGAAAAAAAGAGAAATTACAACCAATACCACAGAAATATAAAGGATTGTAAGAAACTACTATGAACAACTATATGCCAAGAAACATGAACACCTGGGTGAAATGGACAAATTTCTAGAAAAATATAATCCTCTAAAACTGAGCCAAGAAGAAACAGAAAGCCTGAATGGACAAATATTGGTTAGTAAAATTGAAGCAGTAATCAGCACTCTCCCAGCACACAAAAACCTTGAGCCAGGCAGATTCAAAGGAGAATTTTACTGGATATTTAGAGAAGAGCTAACTTTGATTCTTCTCAAACTATTCCAAAACTTCCAAGAAGAGGAAAGACTCCCAAACTCTTTTATGAGGCCAGTATTCTCCTAATTGCAAATCAGATAAAGACACAACAAAGAAAGAAAACTACAGGCTGATATCACTGATGAACATAGATACTAAAATCCTCAACAAAATATTGGCATCCAGCAATACATTAAAAAGATCACAAACCATGATCAAGGGGGAGTTTTCCCAGGCATGCAAGGATGGTGCAATAAATACATGTAATGCACAACATAAACAATAAAAAGACAAACCCCACATGATCATATCAATAGAACTGGAAAAAGTATTTGATAAAGTACAGCATCCATTTATGATAAAAACATTCAGCAAAGTGGGAGCAGAGGGAGCATACCTCAACATAATAAAGCCCATATATGAGAAACCAACAGCCAACATTGTACTTAAAAGGCAAAAACTAAAAGCTTTCCCCCTAAGATCAGGCACAAGACAAGGGTTTCCACTTCCACCACTTCCATTCAACTTAGTATTGGAAGTTCCAGACATAGTGATTGGACAAGAAAAAGAAATAAAAGGCATCCAGGAGACTGAAGATGGTGGCAAGGTAGGTGGGAGTGGATTCCACTTTTCCCTACACACAGGAGAAAAACCTAGCCAATCTATGGAGGAACAGAGCAAACAGCCAACAGTACCTCAGCATATATGAAGATAAGGAACCAAAAATTGTAGAAGACATTGAAAAACCAGATGGGAAGGAGAGTGCTTCAGGAAAATAAGGTCCCTGGAACCAGCACAGGGACCAGGGGGCTGCAGCCCGAGGTCTAGCACCTGCTGGGTCTGCCACAGTATTCTTGGGAGAGAGCTAGGTCAACTGCTCCCTTCCCAGACAAACAAGGTTTGAGCAGCACCAGGAGAGACTTGGTTTCTTGAGGTCGCAGAGAAGGGAATAAGGACTAAGTGGCAAACACACAGGGGCTGTGAGCACCCACAGAGTTTGTGGACACTGGCTGGGTAAAGTTGAGATTTGGGCCACGAAAGGCCCTGACCTGGATAGTCCCCAGTCTGGTTGGAAAATTGGACTGTGTGAGAGGCCAAGCCTCTGAACGGAGCAGCATACTTCAGTAGGAGGAATTTCTCAAAAAGAAAAAGTGAAAAAAGAGACACTGGGCACTGTTTGGGGAATTCTCTCAACTCTGGCCTCCTCCCCACCCAGCCACACAGCGCTCCCAAGGTGGTGATGGCGGTGGCAAGGAAGGCCCTGCCCATACTCCTGTAGCCCTGGAAAGAGTGTGCTCCTGAACCTGAGGGACCAGAGGTGGCCAGGCCAAGCCTGCACGCCCAGAACCCAGGGGAGAGTGTGCACCATGGAAGGCCACCAACCGAAAACCTAAGCCCCAGGGAGAGTGCTCACAATCGAAGGCATCTGATCCCACACCCAAAACCCTAGGAGAGACATCCAGCGCTCACACCCATAGCCCTGGGGAGAGTGCATGCGCCCAAACCTGTGGAACCTGCAGGAACAGAGGCTGCTGAGGACCTGGGCTGGAGGCTGAGTGAATGCCAATCAGGAAGGAAGAATAGGAAAACCAATCACCCCTCAGCTTGCTGCAGACAGGAAGACCAGAAAAACCGGTTTGAAGTCAGCAAGAGGCTTTTTTTTTTTAAGTGGTTTTTTTTTTTTACCCTTTAACTCCTTTTTTCTTTATTTCCCTCTTTCTTGTTTTATTTCTTCTTCCTTTCTTTCATATTTTATCTCTTCTTCCATCCTTCTTCTTTTTAAAAAATTCCCACAAGTGAGACAAAAAAACCTGCAACTGTGAAAAGACCAGAGCTGGACCAAAAGAGGGGGCATCCCAACAGCTGAGACAGTGAGGAAAGGCAAATTTCACTTTGCTACTGCAGAGAACTTGCAAGTTATTGCATATTTGTATTATTATTTTTTCATTATAATTATATCTTTTATTTTATTAGTATTTTTGTATCTCTCTTCTTTCTGTTTAGTCTTCTTCACTTGGCTGGTTAAATTGTATTGTTTGACTGGTTTCCCTTCTCTCTTTCATAGTGTATTGTTAATTTACTGTCTTTCACTTCACTTGTGTTCCATTAGCACACTACTCTAGGTCCTATACTTCCAAATCTTGTTATCCAGATCACATAGATTCTGTCATATGATTGGTGCTTCATTATTGTTGTATATAATAGCTGTTCCATACAATTATAAATACTACACAGCGCCCCTCTCAGATCTCAGCCCACTTCACGGTTTCCTGAACTCTATTACTGTTGTGGTTAACTCACTTCTCTCACACACTACACCTATCTTCTATCCTTTACTCTCACTTTACCTAATAATCTGACCTCCCACAAGCTCACTGCTTTCTAGATCCAATTCACAATCCTTCCCTGCCCAACAAGAGTCTTATCTGCTTTCCACCCTTTCTAAAAAGTGGCTAGTTGGGTAGAATATCACAGTTAACTCTGTACATATCCAAAGGATCTCCTATCTCTTCTCCATGGGCTGGTACAGTAAATAGAATACAGTTTTGCTGCCTTAGACCATTTTGCCTTCCCCCTCCAACTGATCACAAAAAAAGTAGGTGGAAGCTCTGAACACCAGGATACCTGCTGGAAGAGGAAACCCACCAACAAAGAAACCACCAACAGATAACAACAGAAGAAGGTGAAGGAAGGAGTGGAAGCCACACTAATTCAACCCAGGACCTATCTGGAAATACAACTAAATAGTGGAGAAATTACCCAAAACAAACAACTGAACAAGAGCAAGAGAGAATCCTCAAAACCTTGTACACACTGAAGAACCAGCTTTAACACAACCTACCCACATCTGAACAACAAAATACAAGAGGTGGTGGTCAGAGTGACCCTCAGTTAACCAGCTGGTGGGAAGGACCCACCAAAAAAAAGAACCAACAACAATCAAAACCCAAAGACAAACACAGAGCCAACATAAATGACAGCCAAAGACCACTGAGCCCAGGAGATCAAAGAGATGGCAAAACTGAATCTCACAGGTATACTACCATAAAAGTTCACACCATAAACCCAGGGAGTCAGAACAGATAAATTTAAGGAGCAGAGACTAACAAAAAGAGTCTCACAAATCATGGGAAGACAAAGAAACAATTCCCAAATGAAAAGAAAGGAAGAAGTCTCAGAAAGAATGCTAAGTGAAATAGAGGCAAGTCAACTATCAGATATTGAGTTCAAAGCAATGGTATAAGGAAGCTCAATGAGCTCACAATGAATTACCAGAAACTACAGGGAAACTACAATGAACTCACTGCAAATTTTATCAACATGAAAAAGGGAATAGAAACTATCAACAAGGGCCAAGAGGAAATGAAGAATGCAATTTCTGAACTGAAAAACACAAGTGAAAGAATCAAAAGCAGGCTCAATGAAGCAGAGGATTGGATCAGTGATCTTGAGGACAAGGTAGAAAAAAACACTCAGAATGAAAGAGACAAGGAAAAGAGGCTCAGAAAGAATGAAGAGGGGTTAAGGGAAATGCAAGACAACATGAAACGTAATAATATCTGTATAATAGGAATACTAGAAGGAGAAGAAGGGATAGAAAACCTATTTGAAAAAGTAATGATGGAAAACTTACAGAATTGGATGAGAGAAAAAGTCATGCAAATCCAGGAAACACAGATAGTCCCAATCAAGAGGAACACAAAGAGGCCCACTTCAAGGCACATCATAAGTACAATGGCAAAATTCCAAGACAAAGAGAGAGAATCTTAAAGGCAGTAAGGGAAAAACAAGAAGTAACATAAAAGAGAGCCCTGATAAGACTAGCAGCTGACTTCTCAATGGAAACACTCCAAGCCAGTAGGGAATGGCACAAAATATTCCAAGTAGTGAAAACCAGAGGCCTGAAACAAAGACTACCTTATCCAGCAAGGCTCTCAATTAAAATGCAAGGCCAAATAAGGAGCTTCCCAGACAAAAGAAGCCTCAAAGAATATATCTTCTCCGAACCAGCTCTGCAGGAAATGCTAAATTGTTTCTTTAAGAACAGGAAGAAAAACAGTGAAAGAGAGAGGAACAGAGGCACAAAAAATGGCAGTGAATAATTCCCTATCAATAATAACCTTAAACATAAATGGATTATATGCCCCAAATAAAAGATGCAGAATAGCAGAATGGATAAAAAAAACATGACCCACACATATACTGCCTACAAGAGACCCACATAAGAACTGAAATTGAAGGGCTGGAAACAAATATTCCAAGCAAATGGACAGGAAAAAAAGCTGGGGTAGCAATACTCATATCAGACATAATAGAATTCAAAAAATAGACCATAAAGAGAGGCCCAGAAGGTTGCTTCATAATTAATACTCAAGGGAAGAATCCATTAAGAAGACATAAACATTGTAAATATACATGCATCCAACATAAGAATACCCAAATACATAAAGAAAATTCAGGAGGACTTCAAGAAAGATATCTAAAGCAACACAACTATAGTAGGGGATTTTAACACCCCACTGTCAAAAATGGACAGATCTTCCAAACAAAATATCAACAAAGATATAGTGGCACTGAACAATGCCCTACATCAAATGGACCTAACTGATATATATAGAGCCCTTCATCCCAAAGAAGCTAAATACACATTCTTTTCAAATGCACATGGAACATTTTCAAAGATAGACCACATGATAGGATACAAAACAAGCCTCAACTAATTTAAGAACATTGAAATCATATCACACATTTTTTTTCTGACCACAAGAGACTGAAACTAGAAATCAACCTTAAGGAAAAAAACCCCAAACACTCAAAATCGTGGACATTGAATAGCATGCTATTAAACAATGCATGGGTCAAGAATGAGATTAAAAAAGAAATCAAAAAGTTTCTGGAAACAAACAAAAATGTAGTCACAACAACCCAAAACTTATGGGACACAGCAAAGGCAGTCCTGAGAGGGAAGTTCATAGCAGTACAGGCCTAACTAAAGAAGAGAGAAACACTTCAGATAAACAACCTAACCCTACACCTACAAGAACTTGAGAAACAACAAAAACAAAACTACTCAGAGCAAGTAGAAGGAAGGAAATAACCAAGATCAGAGCAGAATTAACTGATCTAGAGACTACAAGCACAGTTCTAAGGATCAATTAATCCAGGAGCTGTTTCTTTGAAAGAATAAAATATTTCAACAATCATTTAAGCAGGCTCATCAAGAAAAAAAGAGAGAAGACCCATATAAACACAATCAGAAATAAAAGAGGAGAGATTACAACTGACACCACAGAAATACAAAGAATTATAAGAAATTAGTGGGAAAAACTATATGCCAAGAAATTTGAAAACCTAGGTGAAATGTACAAATTTCTAGAAAAATAGAATATTTCAAAACTCAATGAAGATGAAGCAGAAAGCCTGAACAGACTAATAACAGCAGATGAAATTGAACCAGTAATCAAAAAATTTCCAACACACAAAAGCCCTGAACCAGATGGTTTCACAGGGGAATTCTACAAAGCGTTTAAGGAAGAGCTAACCCCTATCCTTCACAGACTATTCCAAAAAATCCAAAATGATGGAAGACTCACAAACTCTTTTTATGAAGCCAGCATCATCATAATCCCAAAACCAGACAAAGACACAACAAAGAAAAAAAACTTCAGGCCAATATCGCTAATGAACATAGATGCTAAAATCCTCAACAAAATACTGGCAAACTGCATCCAGCAATACGTTAAAAAAATCAAATACCATGATCAAGTGGGATTCACTTCAGGAATGCAAGGATGGTACAATATTCACAAGTCAATAAACATAATACACCACATAAACAAAACAAAAGACAAAAATCACATGATCATATCAACAGATGCTGAAATAGCATTTGATAAGGTACAACACCCATTTATGATGAAAAAACACTCAGCAAAGTGGGAATAGAGGGATCATTCCTCAACATAATAAAGGCCATATATGAGAGACTTATAGCCAATATCATACTCAATGGATGAAAACTTAGAGCTTTCCCACTAAGATTAGGAACAAGACAAGGATACCACTCCTATTCAACATAGTATTGGAAGTCCTAGCCACAGCAATCAGACAAGAAAAATAAATAAAAGGTGTCAAAATTGGAAAGGAGGAAACAAAACCATCACTGTTTGCAGATGACATGATAATGTAGACAGAAAATCTTATAGTCTCCACCAAAAAAATACTTGACCTAATAGATGAATTTGGCAAAATAGCAGGATACAAAGCAATACTCAGATATCAAAGGCATTTTTGTATATGATGATGAAACATCAGAAATAGAAATCAGGAAAAATATCCCATTTGATATAACAGCAAGAAAAATAAAGTACCTAGGAATAAACCTAACCAAGGAGGTAAAAGACCTGTACTCAGAAAACGATACAACACTGAAGAAAGAACTAAGGAAGACACAAACAAATGGAAGCATGTACCACACTCATGGATTGGAATAATTAACATCATCAAAATGCCCATACTACCCAAAGCAATCTATAGGTTCAATGCAATCCCTATTAAAGCACCCATGATATATTTCACAGATACAGTACAAACATTTCAGAAATTTTTATGGAACCATAAACAACCCTGAGTAGCTGAAGCAATTTTAAGAAGAAGAACAAAGTAGGAGGGATCAAATTACATGATATCAAACTGTATTACAAGGCCACTGTAATCAAAACAGCCTGGTCTGGCAGAAGAACAGGCACATAGACCAATGGAATAGAACTGAGAGCCCAGAAATAAATAGAAATTCTACAATCAATTAATATTTGACAAAGGGGGAAGATGCATAAAATGGAGCAGAATAGCCTCTTCAACAAATGGTGTTGGGAGATCTGGATAGCTACATGCAAAAAAATGAAACTTGGTCCCCAACTTACACCATACACAAAAATAAATTAAAGGTGGCTAAAAGACTTAAATATAAGTCATAATGCCATAAAGCCCTAGAAGAAAACATTGGCAGGAAAATCTCAGACATTCCATGCAGGAACATATTCATGGATATGCCCCCTAAAGCAAACGTCATAAAGGAAAGAATAAACAAATGGGGCCTCATCAATTAAAAAGCTTCTTCATGGGTAAAGGAAACAGCATTAAAATGAAAGAGAGCAAACCGTATGGGAAAACATATTTGCCAATGATATCTTAGACAAGGGCTTGATCTCCAAAATACATAAAGAACTCACATGACTCCACTCCAGGAAGACAAAAAAAAAATTAAAAATGGGCAAAAGACTTGAACAGACACTTGTCCAAGGAGGACATACAGAGGGCCCAGAGCCACATGATAAGATGCTCCACATCACTAGCCATCAGAGAGATGCAAATTAAAACAACAATGACATACCATGTCACACTGGTCAGAATGACCATCATAAACAAATCAGTAAACAAGTGTTAGAGAGGATGAGGAGAAAAGGGAACCCTAGTGCATTGTTGGTGGGAATGCAGACTGCTGCAGCCACTGTGGAAAACCATATGGAATTTCCTTAGAAAACTAGAAATGAAACTTCCTTTTGATCCAGCAATTCCAGTGTTATGATTATACCCTAAGAGCCCTGAAGCACCAACCCAAAAGAACCTATGCACCCCAATGTTCATAGTAGTACTATTTACAATAGCCAAGTGCTGGAAGCAACCGAATTTCCCATCAGCAAATGAGTGGATAAAAAAACTATGGTACATTTACACAATGGCATTCTACACAGTAAAGAGAAAGGAGGAGCTTATACCCTTTGTGACAGCATGGATGCAACTGGAGAGCATTATGTTAAGTGAAACAACAGGCAGTTATTCCCAGGCAGTGAGGGACGAATGCCATATAATCTCACCTTTAACTGGAACATAATCAACAAAAGAAAAAAGCAAATGAAATATAACCAGAGTCATTGAAAATAAGAACCTTCTAACAATAGCCAGAGGGGAGGGGGGCAGGAACAGAGGGGAGAAGGGTTTTCAAGACCTACTATAAAGGACACATGGACAAAACCAAGGGGGAAGGTGGAAGCAAAAGAGGGAGGAGGGTTTGGAGGGTGTGGGCGTGGAGGGGTGGGGAGAAAATACAGACAACTATAATTGCATAACAATAAAATAATTTAAATAAATAAAATAATAAAAGGCATCCCAGTTGAAAAGGAGGAAGCAAAACTGTCACTCTTTACAGATGGCATGATAGTGTACATAGAAAACCCTATACACTCCACCAAAAAACTACTTGACCTAATAAATGAGTTTGGGAAAATGGTAGAATGCAAAGTCAACATTCAGAAATTGAAGGCATTTTTGTACATCAACAATGAAATATCAGAAACAAAAATCAGGAAAAATTTCCATTTAATATAGCTAAAAGAAAAATAACATACTTAAAAATAAACTTAACGAAGGAGGTAAAAGATGCGTACTCAGAAAACCATACAACACTGAAGAAAGAAATTAAGGAAGACATATATAAATGGAAGCATATACCATGTTCATGGATTGGAAGAATTAAATCACTAAAATGTACACACTACCCAAAGTAACCTATAGGTACAATGCAGTCCCTGTCAAAATGCCATTGACATATTTCAAAGATATAGAACAAATATTTCAAAAATTTACATGGAAACATAAATGACCCTGAAAAGCCTCAGCAACTTTGGGAAAGAAGAACAAAGTAGGAGAGATCACAATACCTGATACCAAACTGTATTACAAGGCCATTGTAATCAATATAGTCTGATACTGGCATAAGAACAGATGCATAGATCAATGGAACAGAATACAGAGCCCAGAAATGAACCCATGTCAATATGGTCAGTTAATATTTGACAAATAGAACAGGAACATAAAATGGAATATAAATAGCCTCTTCAACAAATGCCATTGAGAGAACTGGACAAATAATGCAAAAAAAAAAACAAGAAAGAAAGAAAGAAACTACTGACTTACACCATACACCAAAATAAACTAATGATGGATAAAAGACTTAGATAAAACTCATGGTAGCATAAAAGTTAGAGAGAAAAACATACACAGGAAAATTTCCGATATCCCACATGGTACTATTTTCACTGATATGTCCCTTAGAGCAAGAAATATAAAGGAAAGAATAAACAAATAGGACTTCATCAAAATAAAAAGCTTCTGCACAGCTAAAGAAAAAAACAGCAAGATGAAAAGGGAACCAACTGTATTGGAAAATATATTTACAAATGATACCTTGGACAGGGTTTGATCTCCAGAATATATAAAGAACTCACATTGCTCCACTCCAGGAACAGAAACAATCCAATTAAAAAGTGGGCAAAGCCTGGACCAGATGGGTTCACAAGAGAATTCTACAGAGCATTTCAGCAAAAACTAACCCCGATCCTTCACAGACTATTCCAAAAAATCCAAAGTGATGGAAGACTACCAAACTCCTTCTATGAAGCCAGCATCATCCTAATCCTAAAACCAGATAAAGACACAACAAAGAAAGAAAACTTCAGGCCAATATCTCTGATGAACATAGACGCTAAAATCCTCAACAAAATATTGGCAAACCGCATCCAACAATACATTAAAAAGATCATACACCATGACCAAGTGGGATTCATCCCAGGGATGCAAGGATGGTTCAACATTCGCAAATCAGTAAATGTAATACATCACATAAACAAAAGCAAGGACAAAAATCACATGATCATATCAATAGATGCGGAAAAAGCATTTGACAAGGTACAGCACCCACTTATGATCAAAACACTCAACAAAGTGGGAATTAAGGGGGCATTCCTCAACATAATAAAGGCCATATATGAGAAACCTACAGCCAACATCATACTCAATGGACAAAAACTAAAAGCTTTTCCACTAAGATCAGGAACAAGACAAGGTTGTCCACTTTCACCACTTCTATTCAATATAGTTTTGGAAGTTCTAGCCACAGCAATCAGACAAGAAAAGGAAATAAAAGGCATCCAAATC